>JAGXCT010036089.1:0-32801 GCA_022495035.1 Philopotamus ludificatus | reverse complement strand
TATCAATTGCAAATCGATCAGAATCTGCCAAAAGCCGACAGATTTGAATACGTCAAGTGCTATGGGTCTGATTTGACATACGGAAGCGAAGTCTTAGTACTGGAAGACATGAACGCTCACGATTTCAAGATGGAGGACAGACGTGTTTCGCTAAACGTTGATCAAATGGTGATATTGATGAAGACTCTGGCGGCTTTGCACGCCGCTTCATTCGCTTTAAAGTGCAAAAACGAAACAATGTTCGAACAGGTGAAAAAAGAAATTTGGAGCAACGAATGGAGTGAAGAAAATTACTTCTTTATGATTCAAAGAAATAATGCAGCGAAGGTGATCGAAGATGCGATTTGTAAACAAAAATTTTTGGATTTCACGGAGGACACCGCCACTAAATTAACCAATTACATCGACGGCGATCTGTATTCGCCATATACCGTGATATGTCATGGAGATTGTTGGACCAACAACCTGCTATTCAAATACGAAGTAAGACATCATCTTCAAATTTTTTGACGCATTTTAGAAGAGGTTAGTTTTCTTTCAACGTTAAACGTTTGGCAGTATTAATTTAATTAATCCATTTAGAAAATGATTCAGGATCTATTTTGAATTATGAATTCACATCCATTCACATCCATTGGCGCTATAATTTCAAGTTAGAAATTAAATTCTTCTAGTGGCATATTTCAACGGAGCCTGTCTTCTGCTAGCTGTCCCCAAGTATCCGTCGCGTCTAATCTTAGATAATTTATCAGATTTTTTCCGTGAGTGGAAATTGTCGTGGAGATTTTGGTTGTGACCAAATGACTTTTTTCGGCTTCTTTTATATCACTCGTACGTTCATTTCAAATACATGCCAATTGGTTTGTGAAAATGTGTGCAAATGTTGAATATTCGATAGTGAAGAGATGTAAAAAGACACATCAACAAAATCCATTTTAAAATATTTATTCATACATAATTACGTTAACAAGGCGTGTTTAATTGTATTCAAGTTTCAACTTTTTCTACTAACTATTTTCTTGATAAAGAGTTTTATAACGAGCTTTGTCTTTCTCAATCGCTCTACGTATTTGAGATCCACGTTCTCCATAGGGATCACATTCTTCCATGAGAGTCAAAAAAATTGTAAAGTTGCATGAAGGCTTCATTCAAATTGTTGGTTTGACAAAGATTCTTTCATTCATTTATCATAGGCACGATATTCCTCAACCAATGCCCTCCTCCATTTTATGCGTTCTACCGCCACGTTGCTCCCTATTCCGGTAAGTTTCGATGATGCAGTGACCCTCTGTACAATCCAACCACCTCAGCCTTGGTCTTCTTGTCTTCGGGGACACTTGTTAACCATAAGCCTTTTCGGCAGCTGGCTGTCCCGCATTCTTGACACGTGATCGGCCCACTGGAGTCTGCCCACTCTAACGACAGCTGTGTTTAGTATATCCTTGTGTAGTCGATACAGCTCCTCGTCGTCGAATATGGCTAAAAATATTTGTCTCAGAATTCTGCTCTCTAGAATATCCAGTTATCGCTCATCTTGTTTTGTCAAAGCCCAACATTCAGATTAATTATTTGTAATAAGTGAGCCGAGATATGTAAATTATTGGACGGTCTCGGTTAACCATTTCAATGATTATTGGAGTTTCTTCAGAATTTATAAAAAACAATTCATCATTCGTGGGCATAATTGTTTCCAGGATCCTTTCATTGGTAACTATTTATTTCAGCCCACGAATCTCTGATGTTGTGTATTGCGTTCTATATATTATAATTCATCCAAAAGACTCTTAACGTAGGTCCATCTTTCCTGTCAGTTGCCTTGATGACCAAATTAATTATTGTTTTCATATATCGTTTAAACGTAGCTACCGTTGTATATTTTTTTTAAATTGTGCGAAATAATGAATTGTGTGAAAGTAAAATGGGCAAAGGTCGGGATCAGTCTGTTTGCCATTATCAGAGTCTTCCGCAATGGTTATGTTGATATTGAATAAATAACGAAGTGTGATATTTCTAACTTAATACGAACTGGTTTTTAATATTGTGATATTATTCATTGCTTATATTTTGATAATTTTTGCCAACTATTATCATTTTATACACATTTAAGATGTCTAATCATTATTTTTATATAACCTATTCACCTTTTGATCCCGTTAAAGCAGCCTTATGACGATATAGATGCACATCTAATAATAAAAAAAATATTCATGGCTTATTGCTTTGAAACAAACAATAATATGAAAAGTAGGGAACAGGTGGGTCGTATTGATTCGTGATATCCACGGACGATACCGTTCTGTTTCATCAAAACAACCACGTTGTCCGAAGGGGGTCTCTCAGGGACCCCAAGCATTTCAAGTCAAGATTTTGATGAATTTTTCATCAATATCTTGACATTTTTTTTAAAATGGACTATTCTAAAAATAAAAATAGTTATTCATGATACGCTTCATAGCTTGGTCGATATTTAGGAGTTTTAACTAATCAATATGACGCTTAAATGAGACGCGCACTCGGTGATGTCTCGCCGCAGACTGAGCTCTTGCAGCACGTGTCATTCATACGTTTCACTCGCACTAGGCATATCGTACCGGATGCGAGCGATTGAAAACATCACGCCCATGGCAACAGAATCGAATAATGTTGTTTTTTTTTTTAAGGACAATGAATGTTTATAATATTTATTCTTTAGACTTTTTTAGACAAATGCGAAAAGTTTGTGACATGTAGGATTTATATTAAAAGAGTTATTCGAGAAAAATAAAAACTTGGGGTCCTCAATATTAAATAGGATTTTTTGTATAAATTAATATGCGTAAGTTTTAATATTTCGTTTCGAGCCCTGTATCCGATAAGAGCTATAGGTCCAGTGGTCAAAATTATATAACTCTCGACCAAAAATGCGTGTTTACATTGTCTCCTTCTATTCATAGGCTAATAAACTCTGATTGCATGAATACATCTGTTTGGAGGTCAACTACATTCTTATATTCTTAAATTCCGCAGTGTATGCTGTGTCTAAAATAACTGTTACTTCAATAATCAAAATGTATCGTTGTTGTCCGATACATCAGTGTGATATTGTCGAGATGACTGATAAACAACAATTAAAAATGACAATTCGGTTTGGGATATATTATTAGATTAGATAATGAAAACAAGTGATGATTTCAATTTCGATTTAATGGAATCATACATCATACGGACAGTTAGTGTAATTCAACGCTGCTGACCGGTTGTGCATCTATTTGGATCGTCAAAATGTGTTCAAATCAAGATTCGCTGGATTACCCCAATGAGAAAGCAAAACAAGTTGTCGAAGAAATTATTAAAACGCAAAAAATCACTAAGTTTGATGTGAATATTAAGGTGGCCACGGCAAAGGGGGATAATTATGCCGGAATCATACACAGAGCCACGATTTCGGGACACAATGACGACGGAGAGAAAAAAGATTTGAAGCTGATTCTGAAAACGCCACCGACTTTTGGTAGAGATAAATTTCCGATTGATAAGATATATAAAAGAGAGTATCAGTGTTACACAGAACTACTGCCAGCATTGGATGGCCTTCAGAAAAAATTCGATATACCCGAGCAGGACAGGTTTCGGTACATCAAATTTTATGGTGGCGATATTACTGATTGTCAAGAGATATTAGTTTTAGAAGACATGAACGAATTGGGATTCAAAATGGCCAACAGACAAAAATCACTGGACAGTGATCAGATGACGTTGTTGATGAAGGAATTCGGCGCTTTGCACGCGGCTTCGTTTGCCTTGAAGAAATCCAACAAAGAAATGTTCGACGAATTCTGCAAAGCAACGATCACTCCGGATGACTTTCCGGAAATGTTTGAGTCTGGCATGAAAATGTCCAAAGATGCCGCCGTGGACGCTATGGATGATCCAATCTGCAAAGAGAGATTGATAAATTTCGGCGAGGTTATGATGGAAAAGTTTAAAAAATATGTTTCACAAGATGAATATGTACCCTATACTGTACTCTGTCACGGCGATGGTTGGACAAATAATATGCTATTTAGATATGAAGTGAGTACGTAGTAATTTGTCCAAAATCCAAACACGCAATTGGATTTAAAATTGCATAAATTCCATGTACATATATCATTCATCATGTATTTTATGCAACATCCACTGTATGATGTAACCAAATTGAGATTAAATGACTGTTTTTAGGTCATTAATTTAGAAAATATTTGGCGATGACGTATGTGTAGTGTAGCAACATACATTTTATTCCCATTGAGTTATTGAATGTTATTTTTTATTTCATATAAATAAAACATATGCAATTACCCTGTTTAGATAATTTACAAATCATGCTATTTTCCATGTCAAACAATTAAATATGATTATTGTTATACATCAGTACAATTAAATAATAATTTTGTTCGAAACAATCAAACTCTATATTATGATTAGAATATGATTTATATCATTTATCTTATACGGACGAGTAGACGTGTTGTATTTATGACATTGCATACTGCATGTAATAATAGTAATTATGTATAATAGCCATGTCATGTCGACCATTAAAAAATATTTGGAATGCTGTAAAATAATATTGTTAAAAGATAAGGTAACAAATAAAGTATATATATTTTAATCCAATAATCTGTCGCAGTGCAGACAATTCTATTTTAATCTTTTAATTATCAAGATACATAAATGTATTCAATTAATAATATTGATTATTGTTTAAAATTTCAGAACGATAAACCGGTAGAGGTTCGCCTATTGGATTGGCAGATGGTTAAACATGCATCGCCTATCGTTGATATCGCTTATCTCATATTCACGAGCACCGACGAAGAACTGCGAGGAAAACACTATGAGAATCTTCTCGATATATATTATGAAACGTTAAAAAAGAATTTGACAAAATTAGAATGCGATATAAACGTGTGCTATCCCGAATCAATATTTAGAGAGCACATCAAATTGATTATGCCGTTTGGGTTAATAATGGCATTCATGACTGCTCCGATGTTCATGAGCGAAGAAGACGATATTAAAGATATGGCCGAGCTGTTGAAAAAAGATACTTTCGATAGAGAAGATATGGAGTTGAAAAATGTCAAGTCGAAAGATAGATACGAGCAACGTATGAGGGGTATTGTTCGCGATTTTGTAAGACTAGATTTAATCTAACTGTTTAATTCTGTATTATTTCAAAGTTATTCGTACTGTAGATGTTTATATAACAAATATTCAGTCATATTATAAACTTCATATCAATAAATTAATTATACTTAATCAAAACGACAAATTATTTCATGTAATAACCAACGAGAACGTAGTTTAATGAACATTTCAACAATTTTTCACTTAGACATCCATTATCAGCAATATTTGATAACAAATATGTAAATTTGCCATATCATATTTAGGTTTTATTATATGCACGCTTGTATTATGTACATAAGTTTAAATATTTAATAACTCAAAATGTGATAAAATATTATAAACGATAAAAGCAATGATCATTTTTATCTGTTACATGTGTATACAGTTTCATACGTCGACATATTTCAAAGAATGTTGTGTTACATTGTACAGAACTGCATTATTTAGAGTAATTTACATTCATTTAGGATCGTTTATTCCATATCTATTTCAGGGGTTAAATTGCAAAGTGCCTTTTTAATTAGCGTTAAAACAATGTATAAATTAGGATGTTAAATGTTACATAGAAAATTTATCATATTTGATATTAAAAAGTATTGTATATTATTCGCAAATTTGTTATGGTTCATAAATATATTTAAATCATAAATGGTGTACGTTTTTTTATTTTCACAGTATCTTTTCCTTTGCATAATTCAAATGACATCATATATTAATAACTGAGAAAGCTTAACAGTGGCATCCTCACCCTAAATAAAGCCGATGAACAGGCTGAAGCATGTCTGGAGATACTCGACATCGATATCTGAATGGGACAGCAGATACAGAAGTCCCAGATTACCATAGCCACAAAAGGGTATCCCGCGAATCACCGAGAGCCAACATGTTTGCCGCTCTTGCCCTTTAATGACCCAGTAAGAAACACTTCTTAGTGTCTCTCTCATCAATAAATGGTGTAGAGACACAACTATCCCGGGCTAGGTTGGCCCGGCTCGGCCGATTCCCACCACATTCCTACTCCCTACAAACTCGCCTAGTCCTTCAGGTCCCAAGCCGTAGTGGCAACGAGGAAACTCGTACGGATGGAAGCAGTGCCACACCCGACAGCTGTTTTAGACTATCGCTAAGGCGTGTAATGTTGGTCTGCCAGCCGGGCCCGCCCCTCCATAAGACTAGTGGATCAACCTGCACCAGGATTAGGTAGTCAACTAAAGAGGTTCTTGCTGTGCTCCGCAAGGTAGAATACAACTTCAACAATGATGAGCATGCGGAGAATGGCAAAGTAAAAGCCATACGAAATCATCATCATCAATAGGAGAATTATTTTTAATAATTTATTTCACACGTTCTTCAGTGCACATCAGATAGATCAAAGAGCACTCTTAATTACAGGATGTGTAAACTATGACATTTATTTATGCCACTCCATGCCATGGATTAAATATAATTGCGGTACCTGAGAGATTTTATCGCCTTTTGCCGTTACACAGCAACTGAATATTCAATAAAAGAATATTTTTTATTTAAAAAAAATATGTATTAACAAAAGAATAAAATTTTATAGAAAAATATTAAAATACAAAATAAAAATATACATTTATGTACGTATTAAAATAATAATTATACAGTTGATACTTCTACACCGCTGGGTATACGTTCAGCGTTCTTGAAAAACTTTAGTATGCAAGACTAGTATTATCTATGCATCATTAAAATTTAAATCAAATATTCATAAGATAAACATATTTATATCATGAGGTTTTCGAACGTTTTAAAAAACCATCCGATTTATAATTTACTTTTTTGACTTAGGGCATTTGATAGAATATCGACAACTTCTTTAGCGCAACCCCAAAATAATGTCACACCGCTTCCTCCATGACCATAATTATGAATAACGATGACGTTCTTTCGATTCTTGCCATCGCGGGATATGACTTGGATGTCACTTCTTTCCAATCGCACACTTTCGCGACCTGGTCTCAAACCTACCCACTCAAATAAGGTATCAACATTCTAAAAAAAGTACAGAAACATGATAATAATTCCTGATTATTTTATCAACATTTTAAACGGTACCTTTAATGCTGGAAGTATTGTTTCACAACCTTCCCTGATAAATTTGCTGTCTTCGGCATTGATTTTTAAATTATAATCATTTTCTTGATGCGTTCCTCCTAATACAACAGTATCCGTACTGAAATTAATATAAATATACATTTTACTTATAGAATATATCATACAAATCAAGCATTTAAATAAATGTATATAATTACTTTGGAATAATATAGTTGCCATCATCGGAATCATCCAAAATGACATGATATATCCAAGGCGCTTTTACCTTATTATGAAAATAAAGATTAAAATACATTAATTTATTTCTTCAATGTGAATCGTAATGATTGTAATTACCCTGGCAACTTGTCCTCGCACCGGCATGACTTTGTTATCTGAAACAATAGTTTTTGCTCCAAGTCCAGTACAATTTATCACTACATCGTAATCTTCCTCTAAAACATCGGTAATATTTCCAACGTTCTGTCTTATAATTTTACCGCCAGCATCAGAAAAGCGGCTCATTAAATATTTCAATAATAATTTTGGTTCGCATGTAAAAGTCACAAAAGAATTTGCAGATCTGAAAGTAAATATCAAGCAGATAAAATTGCAGCTTAAGATTAAGTAGGTTTAGGTTGCCATGATAAAATGTATTATTTATGATTATCACATCAAAATTAAAATGCACGTAGAATTAAAAAAAAGATTTCGGAGTCTATATATATTATTTACTTTATGTCTATGGAATAAATAGATTTTAAATATTCCAGTTCGCCTCCGTGCATATGTTTATATCCATATACCACATCTTTCCAGGCTGGCGGTGGAGTATCATTTTTATCAACACGGGTACATGGTATTAAGCAAGAACCAGCTAATCCTTCTCTCCATAAATAGAAAAAAAAGTCATGGGTTTCTTTGCTCCATTTTCTAAAACAATTACATAAATGTATATTACTCGAATGTTTTTTATAAATTTATTAATATTAAAAACGATTGATAGAAATTTAAACGCACATAACATTTTCCGCCGGGGTACTTCCTAGAATAAATGGACCCCAGAGTCCCGCAGATCCATCACCTGTGGTATTCGGTGTGACATCTTTAGTGATTATGGTGACCTGGTTACAATTTTATTTATGTAATTTAATTATTAGTGATAAAAGTGTATTTATAAAGATTATTTGTTGCATAATAGATAACAACGGAAGGAGCCAAAACCAATACCTCCAATAAAGGAAATTTCTCCTTAATCCTTATTGCACAGCCTAATCCTGAGACACCGGCACCGATTACGGCAATTTTAGACATGATTTACAACTCGTCTGTACACGATTTGAGTTTAAAATAAACCAATATCTGAGTGATATGCGCACGACCGATATCAGAGAATATTCAATATTTATGTATTAATAAATCAAAAAAAAATACATATTATTTTAACTGATCGCAAAATTATGTTCTTTGCAATGTTGCACACATAAAATTTTTCTAAGTTACATATTAGTCATTGCCACTAATTAATTACAGTTAACCACAATGATTGTGGCAGAAATAATAATAATAATAACCATGAAAATTGTGTTCATTAAAAAAAAATAAAGAATATTTGAGAGCCATTTAAATAACAGGTCACGGTTCAATGATAAGATAAATAATAATTTTCAATTCGTGTATTGTGCAAATTAAACGAATTAGGAAAAAAACTAATACATTAAAAATTACTAGCGATCTCAATTATGAATTGTTACTTGTTATCATAGTAACCAATGATTGGTTAATTAAATTTTCCAGATATGATTATTAATTATGTATATATTTTTCGGATCACAAAGTGATGATAGCTTTTATCGGAGACTGCACAAGTAGAAATATGTATTTAAGATAATGTGGTAGATATATTTTTAAAATCTACATGAACCTCATCAGGCCCATCCTAACACACGGATCTGAATCTGAGCTTTGACAAAACAAGATGAACGACAACTGGATCTCCTGGAGCCTATAACGAGGCACTGTACTGACTATACAAGGATATACCGTCACAGCTGTCATCAGAGTGGGTAGACTCCGGTGGGCTGGTTACGTGTCAAGAATGTGGGACAATCAGCCACCGAAAAGTCTTATGGTTAACAAGCCTTCCTACCCCCAGATGAAAGGAAGACCAAGGCTGAGGTGGTTGAACTGTCTACAGTGGAACACTGTGTCATTGAAACTTACCGGAAGATGAAGCGACGTAGCGGCAGACCAGATAAAATAAAAAAGAGTGTTGGATGAGGCCGGGGCCTGTTGCACCTATGATGATAACAATCAAACTGTCTAGTAAACCGCTATTGAGTACACATAGTATTTGGATGGATGACCTTCCAGAGAATACTGAATGATGCGGCTGACAAACTCCATCTCCCATAAAATTGAATTATCAAGACTGTAGTGGCAAAGAAGAAATTCACAGCCTGACGACTGTTTTTAGTTGCTGTTGCTAAGGTGTACTATGTTGACTGATCCGTCCAAAGAAGGAAGGTCCTTTCCTTTGGTAAGGCTAGCAGGCTGTTCATCTAATTATTGTTCTAAAGGAGAAGGCAACTCCAAGAATGTTAAGCACATAAAGTACACACAGGGTCTATTTCAGGGATGCGAGATTTTTGCCCAGGGACCATTTTTCTCTTCATCTTATTTTGTTGGGGGAGATGTGCTCATGAAATGTTAGTATATTATGACAAAATCATCATCAGTTCTAAAGGATATTATATATTTTTACCTCTGGAGAAACAAGGGATGATCTAAGCTAATTAGCATCCCAAACTCCAACTAAGGAGCAGAATGAAGACGATTAAAAACTCTGCGTGCGTGTGTCATTTACGTGTCATATTGATTAGTTAAATAATCCAAAATATCGACTAGATTTTTAGAATAATCCATGATGAGGAATTCTTTAATATCTTGACTTGAAATGTTTGGAATCTATTTGCCATTATAAATAGACCCCCTTCGGACGATGCGGTTGATTCTGAGCCGCCGTGACGGATCGGTGAAAATTGATATTCGGCCTTTAAACAAATCATATTTCAAACAGGTTTCCAGAATATTTATTAAATATATTATAATAAAACGACTGTATTTAAATAAAATATAATATTACTTAAAAATATTTATTTATAAAAAAGTACAATAATACTTTGGATATTTTAATTACATTAACGTATAATTGATTGACTATGCGAGATGTGATAGGTCATCTAGTTCGGGTGGCGGTGGAGCATCACCTTGTCCAATAAATATAGGCTTGGGTACGACAGAAACAGGAGCCTAAAATAAAAATATCGATAAATTTTTAAATAAAAAAAATGTGTATGTATAATCTGATCACTGAGCAATAAGTGTTCTAAAATTTGATTATAATATATCTTAAAATTAAAAATATTTTAATCATACTCACTATTGCACTCATAATCTATATTTACACATTGATATTAATATACAATGTAGTATATATATTGTTTTACACAAGATGGCGAGTCACTTTTTTGTCTAAAGTGATTTAACATGCACTAATGTTTCAAATGTATTCAAATTTTACGTTTTCTAATTTTATTTTATACAAAGCATTAAAATATCAATTCAATAATAAAATAATTCACCACATTGAAACAAAAATCCAATCGCCAAAATGAGTGAAACAGACATTACCTGACTAATTGAGGTTGATTGTGTATGGGAGGTTGATGGCATGCAGACCACAACTAGCTTTTGTCCTAGCCCAACTGATCCAACTCCACTACCAGATTTTAAGACACTAGCCTGTATAAAAGGTTCAAGTTACTAAATCCTGACTAAGTGAAAGAATGAAGTACAACCACAAAATCATTGAAACACAACCATAAAATTCAATAATATACAAAAGTGTTACTTTTATAAAAACATAAAAAAAAGTGGTAACGGAAAATATATAATTTACAGGATATTCAAATTACCAAATATACTTCAGAAAATTTACATGATTTTATAATATCAGTGTTTAAAATATTACAAAACATAGTGATGATAAAAAAAATCACAAAATACTAACCTGCCGATTTGTATTGCAGCATGAAGTACATATTCACATACCAGTTATAATTATAAATAAAAAAACACATCAGTATATCTTTTTAACACTTACGGTTTGGTGTTGGGGTTGTTGTGTTGGTGGTTTTTGCGTAACTATAACATATTTTTGTGCTTGAGACGGAGATTGAACTGCACTTGCAGCCACTGACGCTAATGCTCTTCCTATCGTAGGCGCCGAAGGATTAACAACAACGGTTCGGCCTACAACAGAGTAAAAATGAAATTATTCATTTTATTTCAATCAATAATTAAATTCATTTATACTTGTACTAACCTGAATTGAAGGTTGGTTGCCGTTGAATAGGCGGTGTGGGTGGTGGTAGAATAATATTAGGCGTTGAAGCCACAACGGTAACTGAAAGTGGTGTCACTGGAGTCGTAGAGGGTGTGGTACTGGTGGCGTTTGATGCAGCTGTCGATGGTGTAGATCGGCTTTTACAAACTTTGGTATGTAAAGCCGTTCCGAGATAGCCATAGTCACGTCTATACATATATTTATAAAAATATAATATTAAAAAAAAAAACTATATACAGTAACGGTCATTGAAATCCACTCTTAATTAAAATTATGTAATCTAATCATACCTGAGTATCTACTGCACAAAATACATTTGTTTATAAATAAAGAATAAATCCCAAAACTGACAGTTGCCAAACTTTGGAGATATTCTAAAGATTTACTTGAAAAATTTACCATGGTGGATTTCATTGAGAGTTACTGTATTATAATACGTATATAAAAAGAAAATTTACCGAAATTCGTCAATGAGATCGGGGGCATTCCGCATTGTTTTAATCACTGGTGGAAGAATCTTTTCTAAAAGATGTTTAATGTGGCCGGCAGCAAGTTTATCCGCGTTGACGGTAGCATCAATATTAGCTTCAATTCTTTCACCGATCCATCGTACACGCGGAATGATGAAAACTTTTATTACTTCAGATCCTAATTCAGATAAACCTTGTATAGCTCCATACAGAGAAGCCAGAGGAGTTTTATCATTTTGCTGTGACAATTTCTCAGCCTGAGTCAGTTCTTTCACTGCTGCATCAGACGGTTGGGGAGGAGGATTTAATGCTTTACTAAATAATCTAAAATATTATAAAACAAAAGGTTTATAATAATCGTTTTATCAAATCCAGCTAGAGCCGTATTCTAGTCACTCACCTCGTAACTCTAGTTTGTACATTGTTTGTCGACGTATTAAAATTTTTGCATATTTGAGCCATTAAACGTGATGCAAAATCACGAAGTGCCCAATGATTGTCCATTTCCGGTCTCATACATAACTGTCGGGAAACTATGCACGTTGACACCGAAGGAATTAATTCATGAAGCTAAAATTAAACAATATTTCTATTTCACAAAACGGTATAGATTCTTCAACAAAAGAAATTATGTAAAAGCTACTAATATCAAAATAAAAACAATGAAAGTAATATGATATAATTACTATTTATGATAAAAGAAAATAGTTAAATATTTTAGCGTACTTACATATTTTTCAAGGTACAAGGTTTGATTATCTAATAGGGCTTTCACCATTCTCATGAGATAAATAAGCAACGCGAGGTTATTTTGTACTACGTTTACTTTCACTCCTTCGGATATAAATGTGCACATTCTCGGCAGCATTTCATGTAGGCCAGGATCGCAAGATAGAGATTGCAAAGCTTCCTAAAACATTTTATTACAAATTAATAGTGTTTGATAAAAAAATGATTAGAAAAATAATGAATAATTAGGTACCGCTCTTCTCGCTTCATCAGAACCGACGCAGGCTTCGGTAATTTCCTTATAATAAAGCTGTTGCTCAACACTAAGTTCGTGCGTGGCCAATTGTTTGACGTGAACGGTTTCGACGTTACGCAATTTGTGTTGTTTTCCACTGCCAGGTTTACCTAAACGTTCATTAAAGTTTAATTAATGTTATTAAATTTAACAAAAAATTATCAATACTCAACACACCTGCAGAGTCTTTATCGTTTGATTTAGATAATTTGGCGATGGGATCTACCGACTCTAATTTCTGAATTTCTTTACTAAGCGGGGGCGGATTTTCGGGGACCGTCGGTTGAACGCCGTCTACGCACAACCAATGAGCGCGGAGAGAAACTTCTAAGGGGATTTTAGGCGCAGCACCGTTCAATATATCGTTGAGATCTAAATCCTTTTCTTCGAGAAAATGTAATTCGCGTCCGCCACCGGATGCAAAACGAAAGGGAGTAAAATCTTTTTGAATGAATCCATATTGTGGCTGAAAAATAATGTAAACATAAGTTTTTGCCGAACCATAATGTAAATATTGCATTGTAGCGTTCCTCTAGCAACCTCTATGTTACGAAGACGCAAGGCGTGGTTGACGTCATCGGGCATGAACTTAATCCGCTTGGAATGGTGCATGAACTTGGTAGCGTCCTGCACGAGCTGGCGCAGCTTGTAGCTGACGTCGTCTGCCAGCTCACGTGCGGCCTCGTCGGCCAGGGGTGCCGCCCCTGTACTCTCGCCCATGGCGCGCACCCATTCCAGCCATAGCACCGCGCCGCCCGGTTCTCCCTCCGCCATCGCGCCCGCTTCTGTCACTTGTCACCAGTGTTGCCATGCTGCGCGTTACATATTGCTACTGGCAGGTGGAGGTAAGCATGCTAGCTTGTTGGCAACACTGCTCGCCACAGTGTCAAATTCGCCATGCCGGGTCGAGTGGACCGGGTGCCTGAAAGCATCGACTTTCCGAAAGAAGAGGATAAAATCCTAGCATATTGGACGGAAATTGATGTATTTCAAAACTGTTTGAAACAATCAAAAGGAAAACCTAGGTTCGTATTCTGATTTATTTCCATCTGATTTCGCACACCTCTTAGGTTATAAATATATTATTTAATCACATTAATATTTGCAGATATTCCTTTTACGATGGTCCACCCTTTGCTACCGGACTGCCTCACTACGGACATATCTTGGCAGGAACAATCAAAGATGTGGTTACTAGATATGCTCACCAACAAGTAATATTTTTAAATTATTCCTATTTAAATATTTCATATCTACCTTCTGATTATATTTATAACAATTATAGTATTTATCACTTTCATTCATAACTTTACATATTATACAACTTTTAATTAATATAACTATATATGTATTAAAAATAAAGTATATTTTAAATTGGAATGTGATAATAATTTCAATAATTTCATCATTCTTTTCATTAGTAAAAACAGTTGAGAGGAATTTTTATAATTGCGCCATAAATTACAGAAATTATAATTATATATATTTATGCGAGTATTGCATCATATTTTGTAGTATTGAGTTATCCTCGTCGATAATAAACAATTGAAATCATAAAAAACCTTGTATATGTTAAATATTTTGAATTGTACTTCTTCCATATAATCTAATCTTACTCAATTTATTATTGTGATCGGATAAAGTTAATAAATTATATTTTTTAATGATAAATTTTATTTATGTATTTTACATTGCTTTATGAGTTATAATTAATTTGTAATATTTAAAATGATCAATATTTTTTAAAACCATTAATTTTATCAAATAATTGTATTTTTAGGGTTTTCATGTTGAAAGAAGATTTGGTTGGGATTGCCATGGATTACCGGTCGAGTTTGAAATTGATAAAATCCTAAATATTAAAGGCCCGGATGATGTCGCCAAAATGGGTATAGACAAGTACAACGCCGAATGCAGAAAAATTGTAATGAGATATTCAGACAGTTGGGAAATGATCATTACCAGGATGGGAAGATGGATAGGTTTGTATTTCAATGCAAACTTTTTATTATATAAGTAAATTTGTTCTTTTTTTTTACCGCATATATATATTTTAGATTTCAAAAATGATTACAAGACCTTATATCCTTGGTTTATGGAATCTGTCTGGTGGGTGTTTAAAGAACTCTTCAATAAAGGCCTGGTATACCAGGGCGTGAAGGTGATGCCTTATTCTACTGCTTGCAACACTCCGTTGTCTAACTTTGAATCCGGTCAAAATTACAAGGAAGTCGTCGATCCCGCAGTCGTTGTTTCGTTTCCATTGGAAGATGGTAGCGGTACATTACTAGCATGGACCACTACACCGTGGACATTACCGAGTAACTTAGCTCTGTGCGTAAATCCGAATTTGACATATTTTAAAATTAAAGAAAAAGCGTCCGGTAATACGTATATTTTACAAGAAAATAGAGTTGATGCTATTTTCAAAAATGCCGATAATTATACTGTCATTGATAAAATGTTGGGAGCTAAATTGAAGGATTTAAAGTACAAACCGCTATTTGATTACTTTTCTCAGCAGTCTGAAAAAGGTGCTTTTCGGGTATTAGTAGACACCTATGTCACCGATGAGTCTGGTACAGGAGTCGTACATCAAGCTCCTTATTTTGGAGAAGACGATTTTAGGGTTTGCTTAGCTGCCGGAATTATCACTCGTGATCAAGAAGCCATATGTCCGGTCGATCCCAGTGGTAAATTTACTCTACCTGTTAAAGATTTCGTTGGTCAGTACGTAAAAGACGCCGACAAGAATATAATATCTCACCTTAAAGCTAACGGAAGATTAATTCAGAGCGGACAAGTAAAACATAGTTATCCATTTTGTTGGAGATCAGAAACGCCTTTAATTTACAGAGCTGTACCTTCGTGGTTCGTTAGAGTCGAACAAATGTCGCAAAGCTTGCTAGAAAGTAACGCGTCTACTTACTGGGTGCCTGAATTCGTCAAAGAGAAGAGATTCGGAAACTGGCTTCGGGATGCGAGGGATTGGGCTATTAGTCGTAATCGTTATTGGGGAACACCGATACCTTTGTGGATATCAGACGACGGTGAAGAAATTGTGTGCATCGGTAGCATCGAAGAATTATGTAGATTAACTGGCGAAAAAATAGTCGATATTCATCGAGAGAGCATAGATCATTTAACAATACCGTCTAATCGCCCCGGCAAACCACCACTCAAGAGAATAACGGAAGTATTCGACTGTTGGTTTGAATCTGATCTATGCGATGCCCAGCAGCATTACCCGTTTGAAAATGCTAAAGAATTTGATGATTGTTTCCCTGCCGACTTTATTGCAGAAGGTATTGACCAAACACGCGGATGGTTTTACACTTTGTTAGTCATCTCTACAGCATTATTTAAAAAGGCGCCTTTTAAAAATCTCATTGCGAACGGATTGGTACTTGCAGCCGATGGTCAAAAGATGTCTAAGAGCAAAAAGAATTATCCGGATCCTTTAGAAGTTGTTAATAAATATGGTGCCGATGCTTTGAGACTATATTTGATCAATTCGCCGGTCGTGAGAGCGGAAAATCTCCGCTTTAAAGAAGATGGAGTGAGGGATGTTATTAAAGATGTGTTTCTCCCATGGTATAATGCTTTCCGTTTCCTGATGCAAAACATCGAGAGGGTAACGATAGAGGATAAAATCGATTATGTGTTTGATGTAAAATTAATATCTACTACAAATATGTCAGAAAACATAATGGACAAATGGATACTCTCGTTTACGCAGAGTCTTCTCATGTTTATTAAAAAGGAGATGGCCGCTTATCGATTGTATACTGTTGTGCCACGTTTAACAAAGTTCATTTCTAACCTGACCAACTGGTACGTGAGGATGAATCGTAAACGCCTAAAAGGAGAAACCGATTCTAAAGATTGTTTAGTGGCTCTCGATACATTGTGCAGTGTGTTATTGAACATGATCAGCTTCATGGCACCATTTACGCCATTCTTAACGGAACTCATGTATAAAACTTTGAGCAAATTGACTGCAGAGCAATGCGGTGACAGTATACATTACACAATGCTGCCGAATCCATCTCAGGAGTTGGTCAATCTAGATATTGAACAAGCTGTCCAAAGAATGCAAAATGTTATAGAATTAGGAAGAGTGTTGAGAGATAGAAAAACAATCCCAGTAAAATATCCTCTGCCCGAACTTGTAATAGTTCATCAAGACGTTAATTACTTAAATGATATACTTTCACTAGAAAAATATATTATTGAAGAAATGAACGTTCGAAAAATAACGGTGAGCACCGACAAAGAAACGTATGGAATATCTTTGAGAGCTGAACCTGATCATAAAACTTTGGGCGCTCGTCTTAAAGGAGATTTCAAAACTGTTACTCAAAAAATCAAAGCATTGAGTGATAAAGAATGCCAGGACATCATATCAAAAGGCACTTTAGAAATGTTAGGACATACAATTGATTTATCGGAACTTAGATTTATCTTCCAATCGACGGGTTCTAATGAAAAATATGAGGCCCATAGTGATAACGATGTACTTATTCTATTGGACGTTTCTCCGGATCAGGAAATGATGGACGAAGGTATCGCTCGAGAAATTATAAATAGAGTGCAGAAACTTAGGAAGAAGGCTCACTTGGTGCCCACAGACGAAATAAATGTTTACTATTCGGTGAGCGACAATACGAGTGAGATACAACGCATTGCAGTATCTCACAAATCGTATATTGAAAATGCCATCAAGGCTCCACTTATCGAAAAAGTCGGAAATAAAGTCATTAGTAATTTGATTATGGACGAGATTCAAGAATTGAAAGGAGTAAAGTTGAGCCTATTCTTAACAGCTGGAGGTGATGTTAAACTGCCGGAAACTCCTTGGGCTAATGTTACACTCGTGGACCTTTCACCGAGATATGGAGCAAAATCAACTAACGGTATGGTGTTGTTGAAAACTTTTGATGGAAAAGCCACTAATGTGGACACACTTTTGCATGAAATTACTACAATATTTGGATTATATGGAATAAATTTCAATTTGTGGTTGGGAGATCGCTTGTTAACTGATAAAGATATAAGCAATATCTCCGGAAAAATTATCTACGCTTCGGTGAAGAAACCAAATAACTCAAACGATTCTGCCGCACCTTATTGTAAATTCATAAACAAAGAACTTAATGGAAAACAGGTGACATATATTATTGAGAACCCTTGCGGTAACTCCATAACTAACTACGAGAAGTAATGAATACAATCTTAATAAATTTTATTAATATTTATTTATTTATGCAAATCATCGACATGTACTCTCATGTAGAAAAATATGTATAAATTTGATAAATATGTTTTTGTACCTTCAAAGTATTGTAAATAAAGAAAAAATAATTCACATTTATATTTGTACATTACACAAACAATATAACACTTGGGTAAAGTAAAACCGTACACATATATATTCAGATTGTGTGTAGTTTTAATAATTTATTTGTACGTTAAATGTCTTTTTTATAAATATATTTATTTTGCTACAAAATATTTGATTCCGTAGAGAAAAAAATTAAGGCTACAGTGATCAGGCAATTTCGATATTTTCCAAGCTTAAAATTTTCCACTAAATTATAATTATTAACTCATTAAAAAACACTGGATTGCCTATATTAAATATAATTTAATGTGTTCTATTTGTTTTAAATAAAGATAAAAGCAAAATATGTGTTTTTTTTTGTTTTACACGTTGAATTCTCCTTAAATTCCGACTCGATTTTCTCAGTGTCAAGGCAAGTTTATGAACAGGAATACTTGTAATTTAAATGAATCTCGGCCAACAAACTTAGACAAACTTTCTATATTTGAAAGGGGACTAACGAAAACTACTGCGAAGAATAATCAATCGGACTTTTTCACAAGCAAGTCTTGCTATATCAGCTGTCAAAACGAAATTATTTTCCGAACAACCCAATATTTCTCAATGTCCCTTGAAAAACAATTAAGAGTTTCCACCGTATTAATAAATGTAACAACAATTTAGGTAATATTTCATTTTTTTATTTCTATGATAAATTGTAAAATACTATTTACATAACTAATTATAAATAACAATTAAACATTTAGCGATAACGTCATAGTTTCACCCCTGTGTTTGGGACTTTCAACTATCTTAACCGGTTTAGGCGGCTTTATTTTTCTACCGTGCTTTCCCGTTTTACGCTGCCATAAACCGGATCGAGGTCGGTTTCCTAACCACCTGTTGCGTTGGGCGGACCCTATAGGGGTTGAACCGTGCAAGATGTTGGATAATCGACCTTAATAAAAAAAAAAAATCAAATTATACATATATATATCGCAAATAAATACTATTCATCCGCGTCTACTCACCCACTACGGCTAAACAATGAGGATCGAATGCAAATTCTCTCTTCGACGGCATTTGAACTACAATTTTTTCATTTAATTTTCTCAGAATGGTTCCAAAAGTTCCGGCGGCGTGGATGTATGTTCCGCCTTGTCCTGAAATAAAGTTGAATGTTTTAATGTCGAACGGTAAATTTAATTTTGTAAAAAACAATACCTTACCAGGAACTTTTTCTACACAGTGAACACGGGTGCCAATAGGCAGAGCACCCAACGGATAGGCATCTCCTTCGTTAGCGCGAACTGAAAACGAAAAAAATTCTAATCCAATTGCTGAGCAAGCTTTGTGTCGATGTATATATCGATTAAGTTTGATTATAAGATTGATTAATCAATAGCATATATTAAATGCTATCAATAAAAAATTGCAGTTTAATTTTGAAATTTCTGTGATAATTCAGCAATCGATGCCGATACCGATATTTTGTTTTTGTATTTATTGTTTTCTGATCTATCATTTTTATTATTTTATTGTTTATTTGGGGTTCCGTGTTACATTTTACCCAAATTTATATTTTTTTCAAACATTTATGATAAAATAAAACTCTGAAACCTTCAATGCGTAAGGGATTGTAATTGGATTTCCATTTTGTGCTTGCACTTGTACAAATGTAAACGGATAAAAGCACAATAATAAAATCTACTGAAATCCTCGTTTCAAAACAACTCTACCGATGCATGATTTAAAAGAGGTTCTCTTACCCCTTAGATGTGAGGTGCATCACAGAAATTTTCTGCATTTATCGTTTTTCCGCGTCCATTCTTACATTTACTCGCTCCATTATGAATAAATACATTTTTTTATTCTTTGACTCTGTTTTATGTTTAAAGACTAAATTGTAGAGGGAATAGGTAGAAACGTAGAGATTGAAACGCACCCGGGAACCTAGGCAAGTGTCTAGACGTCACAATGACGTCGCCGGGCTTCATATTTTCAGTGGCGAGGATATATTTGAGCTCGTCGCCGACGCCGACGAGCGCCACGTCCGCCGTGCGACAACCGTCAGGCAGCACCAGCAATACGCGTTCTCGCTGCGGAGGCCCCTCGCTTGGGCCGTCTCGCAGCCAGCGAACCCAGTGGAACTTGTGCTTGATGCCGCCGCCGATGCCCTTGGCCACCAGGCGGCCGGTGACGGGGTCGCGGCCCGCCAGGTTGCGCACGTCCAGCGGCCGCACCGTGTACTGCTCGGGGTACAGCACGCGCCGCCGGTACGCCAGGCCCAGCCCCGGCAGCGGCAGCACGGGCGCCGGCTTGTGCACCGAGCGCACGCTCACTCCCGCTAGCGCCGAGGCCGCAGCCCCGGCCCGCCGAGCCAGAGCCCCTAACCACATCGTGAGGTTAATTCGGTGTTGCCACCCTCGAGAACACAATAATACCAGTATTGCCCTCGCGAAAAATTATTAAATAACAATCATAATTATTTAATAATAAAAATAAATTGCGCCTCGTACGGCTTTATTTAGCAAATTTTACATTTCGTTCTTTTGTGGAGTGTACATTTAAATATGTGCACATGATGCCGAAAAGAGGAAAAAGAAGATGAATGGTAACAATTTGGCGCTAAATGCAATATTTAAAATGAACGGGGGCAACTATACGCCTTTTATATCGGTTCATATTGGTTTGGCACGGATCAAAAGTTAATTTATTCGTGTTAAAAACAGTTAAATACAAACCTCGTTTTTACGTGCCCGAAATTCACGTTTTCTCACTATTTGCATTCAATTTTTACAATCACTTTTAATTTAGTAAGTTTTTCTAACCCCGAATATACGTTTTCCCTCTAATTTTGTTTATATCAGCCCCTTTAAAAACATAAAAACAGGGTTTCATTGTATTCAAAATGAGGATGCTAGCAGGTGATAAAAATCACTATACATATATTATTTAAAATACCTATCATAATATCAAAATTGTTCTACTTTCAAAGAAGTGATGTTCTAAAAATTAATTTTATTTAATTCGTAAGGATAAATATACATTCCGTAGCATAATTTTTTATGGAAAATAAACTCTGATGACTTTTTTTTTATAATTTATCTCACGTATATTATGTTATCGACGCTTGGTCAACGTTCTAATTTTATAATAAATAACGTCGGTTTTGATCGAACTCGTGACCGCGAATTTAAACAAATATATTTTTTATCAATCACAATGTTTATTTTTAGAACTGGCTTCTTATCGAAGAGACCGGCCGCAATCCGCTATGCTCCGTGGTAAGTTATCCGTTTGTCGTGACAGTAGGACGACGCTCAGTAAGACCAGACATGGCGGGGCTGTCGGTACCAGACGCGACCCATCCGCGCTTCCGTCCTTCCACCGGTACCTAACCTCCGAAATGTCAAAGTTCTTTTGACATTTGAACTTGTTTCCGTCGAACGACGATAACGATATACGATATTCTTATAATTTATAAAATTTTGTCGACGTCTAGCAAAGTGATTAAAAAAATAATTACATATTTCTATTTGTTTCAGGTTTACGTATAGCGTTTGTGCAAATGGCCGTAGGGCCTGACAAGAAAAAGAATGTTGCAAAAGCCGTGGAACATATAAGAACAGCAAAATCAAAAGGAGCCGAATTAGTCGCATTGCCCGAATGTTTTAACTCACCGTATGGGACAAGTAGGCAAAATGAATCCGATTAATCAGTCGAGTCATTATAATATATCAAGTATAATTTTTGCTCTAGAATACTTTGAAGAGTATGCAGAAGACATTCCGAACGGATCGACTTGCAAAGCGCTCTCCGACATCGCCAAAGAAATCGGAATCGTAGTCGTAGGAGGTTCTATTCCTGAGAAAAATGATGGGAAAATATTTAATACTTGCACGGTGTGGAATGCAAACGGTTCGATGATTGCAAAACATCAAAAAGTAAATGTTAATCTCTATAATATTTAATTATTGACATCTATACAGTTTTATAGCCCGTCATAGCTTTGAGGTAATTACAATCAAATTATGATTGTTAAAGTTAATTGCCAATAAGCGCAGATAGTATTCAGATGAGTGACCATTTTAAATACTTCTGAGTGACGCTGGTCAACAGAGGGGTGGGATGAAGGCTGACGACCTTGATTTCACAAAAAAATAATTGTCAAAAATATAAGCTGGGAAGTAAGGCAAGCCTCGCATAAAAAAAAATCACTGGCGTGCAGAAGGCAACGGTTCACTGCACTATATATTTCCATGAAAACCATGTCCATGGTCCTCCATAAGGGAATCATGCACAGGGTCACGTTCCTCAGAAATGAGGGAAGTGGATTAATATCTTATATAAAAATATAGTAATATGTGATCGCTTCTCGACTCTAAAAAAAAATACAGTTTTATTAATAATGTATATTAATTTATCATCATTAATGATTAATTTATTTTAGGTTCACTTATTTGATATTGACATTCCTGGAAAAATCACATTTAAAGAGTCGGATGTATTAACCGGTGGGAATACATTTAACACATTCAACGTTGGTTCGGTTAAAGTCGGTCTGGGCATTTGTTATGATGTTCGATTTGAAGAAATGGCGAGGATATATGCTCAAGCGGGTAATTTGTTTTTTAATATGAAAGGTACTTGCTAAAAATAATTGCATCACTAAGATCTAATGTATTAACAGGATGTAATCTTATTTTGTATCCTGGGGCGTTTAATATGACGACTGGACCACTGCATTGGGAACTTTTAGCTAGGGCCCGTGCCTGTGATTTTCAATTGTATACCGGACTCATCAGTCCAGCTAGAGACGCATCCGCAGGATATGTCGCTTGGGGACACTCAACTTTAGTAGATCCATGGGGTAAAGTTATTGCAAAAGCAGGGCACGAAGAAGAAATTTTAATCGGAGAAATAGGTAATTAACTTTCTTCAAAATATAACAAATTAATAAATTTGATTTATCAATTGTGAACATTTTTCATCATAGATCTCGCCGTTGTGGATGAAGTGAGAAGTCAAATACCCAAAATTAATCAAAGGCGTACGGATCTTTATGATCTAACAATTAAAAAACCCATATAAATACATTCCAGACGCTTCTTAATTTTCCAGGGATGGATAATACAGGGATTTATATTAAAAATATAAAACAATTAGACGAGCTGTTTAATTATGTATAATTTTATTGATCTTACAATATTTTTGTATATATACATACTATTTAAATAAAAAAGTTTGTTATTCATAATTTTTTTTATTATTAGTATCAAATACATTTTTCGATTATTAAAATTCACAGATAATAATATACAACATATTAAATTATGATTTTATTGTTACTCATTCTTATTACCACAAAGATGTGGTTAGTTCCACAAGGATGTAGATAGTATATTTTTATTTAGAACCACTTAAAATTGTGTCTAATTCTAACTGTATGTTATCTATTTGGTTATTAAAATTTAAAAGTTCATCAGTAGTGAATTCCAGTATAGGTATATTATTTTCTAATTTATCGTTTGTAGTTTCAATTTGTAACAAAACGGAAGTAAGTTTTTCTTTTTTGTTCAGATGCGAACATATCGCTAGATTTATGTCAAATTTTGAATTAACGAGTTGATCTTTTATTCCAAAATTATCAATGCCGTAGTCGTCCGCTGTGGATTTCAATAGACTTTGCCACACATTTAAGAAGGCTTCAGCCTTTTCCATTTCAATCATCATAATATTTGTTAGATCGTTCAAAACACACTTGGGACGCATTACAAATTTGGAGAGCCGTTCTAATATGTATACTGTTGTTTTAATAACTATGGATACAGCATCGGAGTCAAGTTTGAAAACTCTTTCTAGTGCTACAATCTCTTCAGATGCAAATATTTCGCTTTTAGAACGGACACTTGAGTTTTCCTTAATGTGGATAAGAAATTTCTGAAACTTTCCTATATCCAAATCATTAATTATTCCAATTCCATTTTGAAGCCTATTAAAAAATAATACAATTCATGAATTAATAAATCAAAAAATGAAAAGCGTTTTATTTAAGAGGCTTCTAGTGTAGTTCATCGTCATGGTGTCATTATAAATTTAATATAAAGCGAATCATAAAAAAATAAAGTAATCTCAGATGAGATCTGATTAAAATTGAATAATTAATAAATATATAATGGGATATAACATACTCGGGAGTAATTTTAATCCACGGTAATTCCATTTTTATTTGGCTTAACCAGAACTTGCTCTGTATATTTTGACAGCCGATATATTTCAGTATTGCCAGATTATGTTTTATTAATTTTATGAGTCTAACCGAACTGTCACGGCGGCTCGAAACCAACGGCGACGTCCAAAGGTGGTCTATTTATAATAAAGAAAAGACCCCAAGCATTTCAAGTCAAAATGTTGATGAAATCTTCAACAATACGTTTAAAAAAAAATGGATTACTCTAAGATTAAAAATAGTGCTTCATAATTTGGTCGATATTTTGGATTTTTCTACAAATCAATATTACTTATGACAATATGGCGTAAATGACGCGCATACTCGACAATGTACCGCCGCAGTAAAACGCACGTCGCTTACTGAGTTTTTGCGGCACATGTTTCTTATACATTTCACTTGCGCTTGGCACCACATAGTATCGGATGCGAGTGAAAAAAACATCGCGCCCTTAATTACGGAACAAATATTTTTGTTTATTTTATTTTCCTGCAATTGTCTGTAATTGCAATACGATAAAGGCCAATGATTATTTATACTATTTATTCTTTTGACTTTTTTAGCCAAATACAAAAAGTTTGTGACACGTAGGATTTATTTTAAAAGAGTTATTCGAGAAAAGCCAAAATCTTGGTGTCCCAAATATAACTAATCGGCACGGCTAGATTAAGAAGAAAAATACTAAGAACTAAATTGGTTAATACATACTATAGGGCTTAATTTACTGTAAATATTAATTTTCGTAGGTAAAAATATAATCATAATATTACCTATTAAATATTTTGATCGATGGCAACATTTAACATCCAGATGTTAACTGTCAAATAGTCACTAAGCCGGTTTTGATAAGTAATGGACGATACTACCGAAATGGATCCTCCCATATTACAGTATAATACTTTTTCATCATTCGTCGATTCTGGATTTTGGCATAAATTTACTCAAATAAAACTGAATGTGGACAAACTAGATGGACAAAGGAAAAAAATATGGGGTAGTTATACCTTCCAAAATGATATTGGTCAACTGTTTGAAGTAAATTCAACTGCATTTAACAGGTATTGTATCCTTGTAACGTATACTTAATAATGTGAGTTAATATATAATAAAAAATGTTTATGTTCAGCGTTCCAGATATACAAAGATATGAATGTTTGTCACATGGAGTAATTTTGAATAAAAATACCCTGGAGGAATTCAAAGATTGTGACAGAGTAGAAATTTTAAATAACGAAGGACATTTATTATGGCAAGATATTCAAAGTAACAAGTGCATTGAAAATCCTAGTCTTTTATCCAGATTTTTTATTTTGTCATATGCGGTGAGTGTTTGAAAATTGCTTAATACAAATATATGTTGTAATGCAAATATTTAATGTTTATATATTTTTTTAGGATTTAAAAAAGTACCAATATTTTTATTGGTTTGCATTTCCTGTTCCGTGTCATCCCTTTGTCTACCTTCCGAACAAACCATCGCCTCTTACTGACATTTATACAGAAAATCAAATTATTTCCCTGCTTAAGAGTTACACATTGCTCGATATACAACAAAAGCAATTTTTTGCTATAAACGTTAACGATAATGATACCATGGATGCTTTGCCACTTGCTTCGGTTTTAAATGAACAATATCAAATATCGCCAAATATTTCTACTCCATGTTTTGGTTATCTTGATCCGAGTAACAACGAATTTCCCGGATGGGTTTTAAGAAATTTTATCACGCTACTGACATATAAATATAAAGATTTTCGAGGAAAAAATATTATGTTTCTTTCGCTTAGATTAGAAAGAAACGGATGCTATACTAATAGTTTAATTTATAATGTTAATATTCCGCAGGTATATATTTTTATTACATATAACAAAGTAAACCATATTTATAATTGTGAATAAAGTTTGATATGTAATCTTTTAGAATTTGGAAGGTGATTGGGGTAAGAATTGGGTTGGTTGGGAAAGAAATAACAAAGGTAATTTTGGTCCTAGATTTGCTAACATGTCTTCTTCGATGGATCCATTGATGTATGTTTTATTAATTTACAATAAAATATATTTTATTTCCATTTAATACAAGTATTTATTATCGTATAAAACACTTTTAGGTTGGCCGAATCATCCGTTGATTTAAATTTAAAATTAATGAAATGGAGACTTCTGCCAGACATTGATCTTGATGTTATAAAGAGTCAGAAATGTTTGCTACTTGGCGCCGGAACATTGGGATGTTCTGTTGCAAGAAATTTGCTTGTAGGTTTTTAATATTTATTAATTAACGTAAATGTAAAAGTTACAGACGATCAGCACGATCTCCGTAGACAACGAAATAATTAATCAATTAAATACAATATATTTTAATTAACAGGCTTGGGGAGTAAAAACAATAACATTTGTGGACAATGGTAAAGTTTCTTTCTCTAATCCGGTGAGACAAAGTCTTTTTACGC
Source organism: Philopotamus ludificatus (assembly GCA_022495035.1). NCBI lineage: Eukaryota > Metazoa > Arthropoda > Insecta > Trichoptera > Philopotamidae > Philopotamus > Philopotamus ludificatus. The sequence goes on along the minus strand of JAGXCT010036089.1, from coordinate 5,682 downwards.
ATGAAGATTGTCTAAATGGAGGAATTCCTAAAGCATTAGCCGCTGCTACCAATCTTCATAAAATATATCCAGGAGTGGTGGGTTCATTATTTTTAATTAATAGATAATATATCGTTGAAAGTAGTCAATAAACCCTTTTTATTTGTAGATTTCTAAGGGTATCGTCATGCACATCCCTATGCCTGGACATCCCGTTGGTGATGCTCTAAAAGAATCTACTATTAACAATATTAATTCTCTAACTGAATTAATTTCATCTCACGATATAATATTTATGCTATTGGATTCAAGAGAGGGACGATGGCTTCCAACGTTACTTGCAGCCCATTTTAAAAAGGTACTGTTGCTCTGATATCCGTAAACGTTTCAATGATATATTGCCACTATTTTTCATTTCAGTTAGCGATTAACGCCGCATTAGGGTTCGATAGTTATCTTATAATGAGACATGGTATAGCGAATGACAGCGATGAATCACAGGAAACAACTGGCATCGATTTTATTAAAAAGCGATATATTTCTGGTAATCAACTAGGCTGCTACTTTTGTAACGATGTAACTGCACCTGGCAATGTAAATTATATATTTAACATAATTATTTTGTCATAATGATCATAATTAATTAACAAGGTATTTATTTAGTCTCAGAAAGATAGAACATTAGACCAACAATGCACAGTTACGAGACCTGGTGTGGCGAATATCGCTGGCGCCTTAGCATCAGAAGTAGCAATTGCCATCACTCAACACAAGCGAAAGTAAGAATAATAAATATATCTACTAAGATATTTGTTTGTAATAAATAATACATAATTTTGCAATAAAATTATTCATAGGATAGAAGCACCTGCTCCTTATAATTGTGATGGTGATTTTAATGATCCAGAGGGAATACTGGGTGCTATTCCTCATACTATAAGAGGATTTTTAACATCCTATCAACAAGTTTTACCATCCAGCGGGAAATTTAAACAATGCATTGCGTGTTCATCCATTGTCATAGATTTGTATAAAACAAAAGGGATTGAATTTCTTATGGATGTTTTTAACAGTACTAAGTATCTGGAAGATGTTACGGGTCTTACCGAACTTCAAAATGAAGCAAATAACACAGAGGTAAACATATTGCATTTATATTGAAAAATACTTTAGATATTTATAATAATACGTTGCAAAGTTGATTAATATTTTTTCTTATATTCTACAGATGTGGGCTCTGAGTGAATCCGATGATGATTAACACTTTATGAGTCGTTCACGCCTTTTGGCGTGATTTTGTAGCTGCTGCTATGAGCCGTTTGACATTTTGGCGTGAGAGCCATACCCCCCACTTGGCATTTTTTTTCTGATAACGATGCACAATGTAATTCTACTATTGGACCACATATGGATACACGTGCATGTTAGCTTGGATTATCATAACATGATACAATGCGGCCCCCAGTCTAGGTTTGATGTAAAACCGTGCGGCTCATAAAGTGTAAAGTTATTACTATATGCTGCAATATATAATCTACATTCATCTACCACATATTTCATAAATTAATATTGAAATAGTTTTTATAATTAATTATTTCTATTACATGTATTGGAAGAAAAATAATGCTTCGCACAAAAAAACAGCTTTTGCAAAAAAGGCTTTTTTATTACTAATTCATATTCAAGTACAAATTTGCTATATAAATATAATCATACTATAGGAGTTTTTATTTTAGATTTTAATTTTATTATAATAATATTTCGTGTGTTTATTTTTAAAACTATGTAATAGTTTTGCAAATTTAATTTATACTATAATTTAAGGGCAATTTGTGTACTACTACTGAGTGATTTTTTCGAATTTTATTATTGCAACTTATTATTAATTTATTGTTAAATTTTGTAGATATGTATTAAGATTTCAAAGTGTTTTTCTTAAATCACAATCAATGAGTAAAAGGAAAAGGATTAGGCAGAAAGAAAATATTAGTTATTAATTCTCGACCGCATAAAAAAGTAAAGTCATTTTGTTATAATTGGTATATATAAGAGTATTGGCTTACATTTTAAACAATTACTATAGTGATTTATTGGAGCAATGTAATCAATTTCGCGATGAACGTTTTTGCGAACATGCGATGGCAGTGTGTTCGCGAATACATCTAAGCCGCTGAGGGTGTCTTTAGTCCAGTAAATTGTTAAAAATACACAATATAAATCCTATGTATTTGGATATTTCAAGAATTATTTATAAATATATAAAAATTCAAATATATTACTAAATCGCATTTTAATTTGTTTAGAGTTTAAAGAATTGGAAGATATATAGAGTTGCCAGATTTCTTGCAAATCAAACTGGGACACGCCCCCCTTCCTTGGTTATATATTTTTTTTCGATTTTTTTTTCTTCTGTATTATTGGTTTAGTGCTCTATCTACTCGGCCACCGAGGCAGGTTGCCGGAATTTTCCATTTATATTAAATAAAATAAAATCAACAAATTTTAACATTAATTATTTATTAATAGAAACAAAAACAGTCCAAAATAAACATTTAATTTGAAACTAAATGACGATATACAGATACGAAAATATCAATTTTAAACATCAAAATTAAACAAATACAATAAATAGTGTATATGAAACACATAATAATATACAGTCTTATTAATTTCTCTTTGGTATTTTTTTTATATTTATCATTTGATTTATCATTTTGCAAGACTGCTTTATTTTTAAGTAGATACTCATACATTTCAAAACAGTTGAAATCGTAGTTTTCAATAGTATCCACTGAAAGTCTATTTCGTTTGTCTTTCCACTGGATCTCCATTACCGAGAATATTCTCTCCACGTTACCATTATGCCTTGGTATGGAGAAAATATACTCGCACATGCGATATAAATTGTTATATTGTTCGGGAAATTGCGTTTCTATTTGTAAAAATATAACTGCCCATTTTTTGTTCTAATCTGGAGATTGTAATTCTTTTGTCAATGTCACATGATAGTTGATCAGCTGCAGTGTATAGCGTATTATATAAAATATGAGCAGGGCATCCAATTCCTTCAATGTCTGCTCCAATTTCAATTTAGTGTACACATTATTGTTTCCTATTTTCAATTTAGTGTACACATTATTGTTTCCTCTTCTCTCTCGCCCACCAAAATTAGCATTGTCGCCCCCAAATCCAATGCATTTTTTTAAATCTATTTTCAAGTCATTAACGGTTGTATACAAAAATTTACCAGCATATCTGAAGATTCCCCTCCTAAATTCCCCAATTTCAGCAATTTTACATCTATTCCTGTTTTAGAAAAATATTGGATTACAAGTGAAAATATTTTTTGATCTTTGTGATCAGTAGAATCTCATACTGATACTATAAAATGAGCAACTTTGAAGTTCATCAAGGAGGTACACTGAATGGGGCGCAAGAACTTGATTAATCAAAGAAGTTGTTTTGGTTCTGGCCAAAGAATATTGGGTGGCAATTTTAGAATCGTTTGGAATTAACTTGTAGAAGCAAAAGATTGATATTTTTTAATAACATGATAGGCGAAACACAATTCCGTTCTTCTTCGGGGCTATTTTGTTTTACAAAATGTTCTGTCACAGTTTTAGAAGTGCTTGATGATGCTACGTTGGAAGTATGTTTCAATTTTTTAATGTAATCCTTTATATTGGCAATTCCTCTGTGACTAATACATAAATACTTATTACAGTGTTTGCAAAAGGCTTCGTAATCAGTTCTTAATGAACGGATACGTCGCACTATAGTTTTCGGAAAATATACAAATTCTCTTTGGCATTTTTAGGATAAAACAAAAAAATAATAAAATATAACATTAACAATCACTATAATATTAGCAAAACCCCACAACGTATTATTAAATAAATCTGTTTACATTGTCATGGGTAGTAAATTGCAGCAGTCATTCGTATGCTTTGCGTCGAAAAAAACTCCAAGGTGACTCTTTAGCTTTCAATTACTCTTATAAGCTCTTCAGAATCAAAATACACTATGCGCGCAAAAAAACATCCGTCCACCATGACAAGTACGTGGAGACTAAAGGCCGGGAGCAGAATCCTGCCAGAGGATAAGGCAACCCACACATGTTCATGCAACGTACACGCCAAGGCCAATACACTCTGTTATGCCAGCTCCACTTGTCATGCATGTGGAGGGCACTTTACGTTTCGGCTTCGACGGCACTGCTGCGCTCGTCGATATTACGCATACACTCAAGCCTATATGCATTTATGTACTTACATCCGCACACCAACTGCATGCACAAACTGAATCTTTATGTACGATAGACGAAAATGCATAAAAAGAGTTCATAATAGAAAAAAATGAAAATCGGGACTTTTAGGCGTCCCGGCAGGTTCGTTCGGGACACTGACACACGAGGCTGAAAACCGGTGATAGTCCCGGTTAATCGGGACGCCTGGCAACCCTACTAGCCTGGGTGTCGCATGGTGGCCACGTGCTGGCGCCAGGCCGCCTCCGCATTACCGCCGCACATTCTATCTGGTCTTCGGACGTCATAAATATAATAAATATATGTGGCTAACCTATTGTTGACATTAACGTTTCTTTGACGTTTCTCGAGTATTGCCACTCGAAAAAAAATTGGAATAACTACCCTCTACTGCAGCCATACTCATTTTTTTTTACCTCAGGGCCGCATTCCAATTTTTGCTTTTCTACGTCGGCCGCAACATATTAATAGTAAACTGTAAATGTAACAGATACTATACTGCATACATATGTATGCATGCAGTATAGTATGAAATAATAAATATTTGGTGACTATAATTATTTTGGGCCGCAGATAAGAGCTATTTGGGCCGCGGTTTGAGTATCGCTGCTCTACTGGAATAGTTGGATCGATTTTTAATCGAATAGATCGTTCAAGTTTTGATAGAATTTAGATTCCACGATATGATTTTGAATGTATAGTTACTGCTAAATCTTATTTGATATATTTAATTCCAAACAATAACCATATTTTTTTTCTAATGAATGAGTAAAAAATATTTAAATATTTTTTTAAATAAACCCGAGCGGTTGTATTTCAAATTATATTCACTGACTGTTCCGACAGACCGCGTTGTCTTACTCATAGATTTTATTATATTAGAATATTCGTTATTTTATTTTAGATATTGGTTTTCTATGATAATTTCAAAACTAATAAAAATACTTATTCATGATATGCTACATAATTTGGTCGATAAATTTTTTTTTTTACTAATCAATACGACGCGTAAGAAAAGGGGGTATGGTTATCGTTGACGCGTTTAAAATCTAGTATTATTCATTTGTTTTTTTTTAATATTATTTTATTGATTCACGTATCACGCATCACTGTCAATATTCCACTGATATCGAAATATGGATGGGCAATGCTCGAGCTAGATTTGTCCACGGCGGAGTTACGGCTGACATAACAACATATTCGTATATCCTCGGCGCGCTTGACGAAGCAACTCGGATGCTGGTGTGGATCATAACAAAACGTGCACCGGAGGCAGGAAAATACGAAGCCCTCGTGACAGTTAAATAACAAACGTTTATCGTGTTGTCAAGGCGCGGCGTAACCAAGGGGGACTCGGCTTTTAAAATCGATAAATATGAATTTCTTTTTTTTAATATTAATTTGTTTTTATTTTATTGATTCAGTTTACAATTGAGCGG
>JAGXCT010036088.1:0-35463 GCA_022495035.1 Philopotamus ludificatus | reverse complement strand
ATCTTGATTTGAAATGCTTGGGGTCTATTTTCCATTATAAATAGACCCCCTTCGGGATCAGTTAATTAAACATTTTATTTATTTGATATACTGATAATTGAGAGTATTCTGTATGCAAATTATATCTCATATTTCGCAACTATGATTTGTGTGTGTATTGATTGATTGATATACTTATTTCATATGTGATATTTAACTTGTATACAAAATCAGATGCATACCGCCCAATATAATGATTTTTAATGTGATCAGTAGCGTGATTATCTAATAATAATTATAAGTACATACATACAACGAGTAGTCATAGTAATATCGATACATATTTTAGTGCAATTTTCCTGGTTTGTGCATTTCTGTCGTCTTTTAATTTTGATTTACGTTTGATTTTCAACAGTTTTTACTACTATTGATGTTTTATAATTTTATTTTGCATTCGTTTATGATTATTTTATATTTTTCTTATCTTGGTGTTATTCTCTGTTTCTTGGGAATATTCTATGTTAGCCTTCTATCCTTCTGTGTGTCGGCATGCTACTCTTGGAATATTGACATTTATGCCTGTCGCTGTTCCTCGGGGCATTATTAACACTCATATACATATTAATTTTAATTTCATGTATTTTATACAATATTTATTCAATGTGTTTGACAATGATGTGAATATGTGTCTCATGATTCATTCGTTCATAAATATTTTCTCCGCCACTACTAACCCACCGAAAGAGCTTCGCCACGCAACGGGTAGGTATCGATAAGATTTAGCATATTAAAAAAAATATAATCTTCATAAAATCCATCGTACGGATGGATTTTATTTTTGTTAATCTTGCGGAACTCCTCCGGAGTGTTCCCTCGGTTTATTTCCTATACCAGTGTTTGTTGAACGTTTCTTTTGTTGGCAACCCACTCTCAGAGATGGACCCGGGCTGCTCCTCGCACACTGACGGATGTGACACCACCACAGGTACAGGATCATCACTCTCTTTCTCTACTTGCACATCTCCATATTTCATTATTTTTTAATTTACGATCATTGCACACGTCCATAATGCACGTTTGATTCATTTTTTTGTCCGAATGATGTGAGAAAGTCGCATTGTGTCCTGCATGAGTATTCCCCGTGATCTATGATAGTGTTATTTTATTTTTTTTAAATATCTAAAATCAGATATTGTAATTTATTATCGGCTTTTGTAATGCTAAATGCTAAATAATGTAAATAGTTAATTTTAAGATAACTTTACACTGGAAAATACTTGAAATTCACCCACATTTTTCTATGCAATGTGCGAATATCCTTTTGCACATCCATATTATTTAGCTTATACTTACATCATACGTCGAAATTATTATGTACATAATAATGATTAAACAATTACAAGTGTATCGACCTAAAATTTTTAATAAATATATGTGGCATGTGTGTACATACGCCGATCTCTACAATAATATACACAAAATATATTAGCAATTTCGTGCATGCTCTAAAAATTAAGCTTTTATCTCGTTATTGATTAAAATAATAATATTATATTACATCCCCTTTATATCTATGTATTAAACCTTTCGCTATAGAACCTTTTTTTAAATAATGCTTATATAATACACACTTTTTAAGAAAATTAAACTTTTGTATTTCTTATTGAAATTATTTTCATTCTTCATTCCGAACGTACTTTTTTTAATTTTCCATTGAAAATATATATTCCCTTGTTTCATATTCAACTTTGTCGAATTTCTGCTTTTGTCACTAACTTTTGTTCTAAGAATCCTTGAAATTGTATGTTGAATAGAAAACTTTATCATGAAAATTGATCTGCACAAGATTTTATAGGTTTTTCATGTAACATCTGAAAATAATAATGAAAAATTTGCATGATTAGTACAATATAAAAAATAATAACATAAATTATATGATATAAATATTTATCACCATCGTGCATGAGCATCTAATAAACAAACCCGACTTAAAAACAAAAAATCTAAACATTTTAATATGAACGTTACATATAAATATAATCTCGTGTTTCCGATTTAATTTATTTATTTACATATTTTATTTTTTCATGAATATAACAGTTAACTGCTCCATCTTCGGCCGCAAGAAAAAGCAATACAAAGATAAATATCTGGCTAAGCATAACGCTGTGTTCGACCAACTAGACCTCGTCACCTACGAAGAAGTCGTAAAATTGCCATGTAAGTACATACCGTATTATAAAAAATAATATATAATTGTATTACCGTATATAAATTATTCAATACTTTATAATACACTATATACGAACTCTGCCAAGAGCTATTCGTAATGTTAATACAATAGCACGGTTTCGGTATTTGTTGCCAAATGTGTTTATGTTGTGACATTTCCATTTTTATTGCGGCGCAATTGAAATTTTTATTGCGTCGCCGAAATTGTTTTATTCATTATCCGATTATTTATTAAATGGATTATTATCGCAATTTCAGTGTCGGATCCAGCATTCCAAAGAAAAACTCTGGTACTGTTGGGCGCTCACGGTGTTGGACGCCGTCACATCAAAAACTCGCTCATCGCTAAACATCCCGATAAATACACTTATCCTGTTCCACGTGAGTATTCAAATTAATATATTTATACAGAAATTATACAACGCTTATTCTGAATTTTATGAAATTTCAGATACCACAAGACAAGCAAGGAACGATGAGGAGAGCGGGCGTAACTACTTTTTCGTTACTCACGACGAAATGATGGCCGATATCGCTGCTAATGAATATTTAGAATACGGTAAATCTACATGATTATATTAACAAAAAACTTAGAGAAATACATCTGATTGAAGATTTACTGGAAAAAATCCTAATAATTTCAACGTGGTATCCAATTTACCGTATCATATTTTTTCGAAATACAGCAAGATTACTTTCCAGCGTCGATATAAATGAAATAATAAATGATTTTCTTAAAAAATGCATCGTATGACAATCCATTTATGTCCATAATGACTAAACATATCCATTTAAATGAATATTCTTATTCTTCGTGAATCGGCACCCTTAAGTCTGAGAATCGTGACCAGTCTTGACCTGAATCTCTTTGATTATGGCTCTCCATGATCCCTTGCATTCCCCATATAGACAAATATGCAACGATAATAAAAAATAATGTAAAAATACTGTCGTTAATTAAACAGTTACATGAAATTATAAAATCTTATATAAAAGATCAACAAAAATAGCTCTGGTTATCAGAGAGTTTCCAAGAACACCTGTCCTCACATTTTACAGAAGAAAAAACACGCGCAAACGAGCTCGTTGGTAGTGAGATGGCGTCCATAAGCGCAACTCGCACAGCACAAGGGGGTTATATACTGCCCCAACCAATGGATGGGTGCTCTGCCTTTTTTCTTGCGTCCTTGTACGTTATCAAGGGGCACGATCTTCTTCAGTCTATCGCTTCTTCTAGCCTGATGTCGAAAGTATCAAAGAATCTTTTGTGACCCTTTAATTGAAAATCTGTCATCATTTTTGTTCCCCATTTCTTCCAGGACAGTTTGTGACAGACTGCACCATACGTTTTTTTGTATTTTTGAATATTTCCCTGTTTTTCCAATTGTCGATAGCCTTGACATTGCATTTTCAGCGTCCTCAATTCGCCTTTTTATTTCTGGCTCACAATTTCCGTTACTCATAAATAGATATCCAAGATATAGAAATTATTCAACCCTCTCCAGATCCGGAAGATTAGCGGATCTGAATAACTGATCGCTTCTATTGACTATCATCAGCTTGGTTTTGGAAATATTGATCTCAAGTACTAGTTTCTTACTTTTATATCAAATAATTAATGTTTATAGCACTATACACAAAATATTTTCTATTATTATATCAAAATAGAACGATTTAAGTCTAAAACGTATAAAAATCATTAAACTAGCTATATTACAAGAACCATCTGTAATAAATAAATGACAGTAATTTTCTAGGTTATATTTTGGACAATGTGGCGCCTCTGGCGGTCATTCTATGAACTACATACCAGTTTAGCCATAGATATTTCTCATAAAATCTTGCATAATCAAGAATATACTCATCAATTTCAGCATCTAAAATTTCTATATAAAATTATTCATTTATTATATATTTATTTAAATTCTTACTAATACATTATTAATTTATTGTAAATCATTATGTATTCCAGGTACTCATGACGATGCTATGTACGGCACTAAACTAGAAACAATTCGTCGCATCCACGCAGAAAGGCGTATGGCCATTTTGGACGTGGAACCACAAGCTTTGAAAATTCTTCGCACCGCTGAATTCGCACCATACGTTGTTTTTATCGCAGCCCCTGCTTTGCAAAATATGAACGATGTAATTACAATCATATAATATTTCATTTACATCGTTATATATTAATTCGACATTTAATTTGCAGTACGACGGTAGTCTCGAGAAATTAGCCAAGGAGTCCGAGCAACTGCGACAAATGTACGGCCATTACTTTGACCTAGTGATCGTAAACAACGACATCGAAGAGACTATCGCCACGTTGGAGGCGGCCATCGAACGCGTCCACACCACTCCACAGTGGATACCCGTCAGCTGGGTGTACTGACCCCCGTGCGACAGCGCTTCCAACGCGCTGCTCGTGGGAGATTTCCACTATCTTTAAATTTTTTCACCGTATTTTTATTTTACATTTGTTTTTGAATTATTCAAAAAGTTATAATTGTGCACGGCTCCACTCACATTTTGATTCAACATCATTGTAATCTTATTAATGTTTAAGCGACTAGGGATAAATCTGTTTTTGTGTTTATGTCAAAACGATACATTCGTGAATGTCTCACCAAATATGTATTTTCCAATGATGATATCTCTTTTAACTATGTAATTATAAATCTCATAGCTTCATTGGTAGTGCAAATATATATAATAATGATATTTAGCAATATAATATATATATACAATATATTTTATTTGACTGTTAGATAAATTATTTTTAATTTTAATAAATCTAATACATATGATTAATGCACAATATTTACAATGCAACTCACTTGAATATTAAATTATACACATATTTATATTTATGTTATTGTCGGAAGCCGAGAATTGAGCGCGAAAACGTTAAAATAAAATCAATATCGGATATTTTCGAACATTCTCTCTCAATTTTCGTTTGTAAATTTATATAAATATCTTCGAAACAATTTTTATTTTCTCGTTATTGCACTCAATTCTATTGGTTTCTCATTTTTAATTATAAATTGACACAATGTTTATATTTCTGTTACGTATATGACATTTTTATTCATAGATATATTTCAATATTTAAATTAATACGGACGATTGAGATGTCGTCTGATCTAGTAAATTTTATGTTGGAATCTCTATAGCAATGAAAAGTATACTAAATTTTATATGTAAGTTATGTATTTGGGATCTATTTAGAATTTCCTTATTTATCACTATTTCCATATTATGATAATTTAAGATGACTTAATATGTGTACTTACATCCGTTACTGAAATACGTTACAATAAATAAACACTTACGATATTTACTATTCGACAAAATATATGCATAGATTAAGTACCATTACACATATTCCGTTTTTATTTAAAAAATAACGCATTTGATTTATCATAAAAAAACGCATATATAGCTCTTAAATTTTTTTAAATATATATCATAAGACATATTACGTTATAAATGTTTCCACGTTTTAAGTACTTGTAAATACACATTTCACGTTTACATGTATTTATTTTGTTCACTCAATATAAAATTGATTTCCGAGTACATTTTTTGAGTCTGTGATTTAAAAAAAAATATAATAATTTAAACCATTCGTTTATAAGTAAATGTACAGATATATTACATTAGCGTTAACATTCCATTTGATGTATTATCAGCTGATATCGTTATCCATTCGTTGACGCATTCTATTCAAACGTTTATTTTCTATAGTATAAATATAAATTGAAAAAATTAAAAGCGTAAAAAGATTCTAAGGGTCTATAGAAATGATGAGGTTTCTCTGTGAGCCCTATCTTTTATTTCAAACATATATTTACTTCATATGTAATAAGTGAGCGATGTACGGGATCCGTATATGTTAATTTGACGATCGGAAAAATAATTAAATATATTACGCAGTCGCATATAATGTGTACACATCTTAAAATATTATATTTGTTAGTATTGCATGTTGTTTGTTATATAAACATTATAATTTATTGATACAATTTTATTCATACTCGTATCGTTTGATTTTGCGATTAGCAGAATATCATTTACGTGTTGATTTAAATGATCGGAATTAATTGCAACAGTCTCGTCTGATTATAGCAATATAATATTTTATCTAGTGTTATCATCGGATACGTTGCGAAGTCATTATGTTATTTTAATATACAAAAATACATCACGAAATTAGTCGATGCAAATTGCATTCAAAATAAAAAAAATGAATTCATTAGTTTCGAATTTTCAAACAAATGCCGATTTATTCGTATTGTACTTGAAATTTTGCAATCTATGAGGTGAATCATATATTTAAATTTCATTTAAATAATCTATATAATAATCAAACATACTATTCTACATAATAGTTAATGATTTCTGTAGATTTGTATTTAATGCTCTAAATCATATTAATCATTGAAAATATTATCATTAACGTTAAATTCCGTAGTTTCAAAACCATTAATTTGATATATAATCTAAACACAAACGATTTCTTGTCCTATGAATACTCAAAAAGAGTTAATTAGTATTTTTTTTCAACATGCATATTACAATTATACACAGATATAATACGTTAATTGATCTGATAGATAAATGATGAAAACGAGAGCAATTGTAGTTTGTGAATGTAAAATTGTTAAATAATATTAAACGGAAGACGATTACCGAACCGCCTAATTATCCTACATTTAGAGAATGTTATTATTTATAGAATATAAAAGAATATGTAGGCACTATCCAAAGCGTTGATATCGTTTAACCGCAATCATAATAAACCGGCATTAAGATCATACAAAATCTTAATGCATACTGTATAGAATTATCGGGATTTTGGAAAGCATCTACATATTCACTAATATTTATATTGAATATGTAATAGCAAATTCAAAATTTATAATATTGGGAAAGGTCCTAGAATAATTTAGAATAATGATAAATAAAAATAAAACATAAAATAGTTTATTTAATACAATGAAATGAAACGTATGTAATAAAGGCGCAGAATTTATAACCGATTATGTAATACATATATCTTGATTTCTTTAACATTCCCAGATTTTATTTGATTTTTTTTTTGATTTTACATTCCATCCTGGGATATTGTCCTATTATTTATGTATTATTTATTATTCCATTTACTTATATATTTATCTTAACAACTCTACACACTGTTACTTTGCCGATACATTATTTTGTGTGACGTCGTTTGTTTACCGTTAGCATGCGATTTAAGTGAATATTCCAGCACTGTATCGGGTTTCCATTCACTATTGGTATTGTAATGGAATAGGGTATATAGGTAGGAACAATTTAATATTGAGTAATTAAAAATGTTATTTAAAATTAATCAACTGATAAGTGTTCACAATGTAACAAAAAATGAATTATTATTAAACTAAATAAATTGCTCATGATTTAAATATTAAAATGTGATTTTTATCTGATCCATTTCCACTGTCTGCTGTGATTACAGGTATTTCTCGACTTACGACCGAGTTGTGAGTCGAATTGCATACAAAATGTAAATATAATATAACCAAATTTAAGCTCTTTAACCGCTACGGTCATCCCGGTGTGACAACTGTCAATTCACTGCACACGCTAGCGACCCGTGCTGGAATCTTTGTGTAAATATGTTTATTCAATATATAGGAATATCTAGAATCCATAAGTTACATTAATAAATACGAGTTTTAGCCACATTTTTGCATTTCTAAATTTATTCAGGTACAGGAGATATTTATGTAAATTTCTATGGAAGTTAAAGGGATCATTTTAATAGAATTATTAATTTCTAATTTTCTTAGTAGATTTTATGGTGGCAAGCAAGGCTTTCCACGTATTCTTCAATTAACAATTGACAATCTTTCTGGGACCTTTTGAGCTACAAAGTCAACAAACAAGCAGTGATGTAGCTAAAAATGTTGGACCCTAATGCAAATGTGCCCCCCTCCCCTTAAAAAATATCAAACTGTCAGTACTTAATGTTCTTCCACGCCCAGTGGCGGATTTAGCATTTGAGGGGCCAAATATTTTCCCTATACCTACATCCTATAATGCTGGAATTATTCATTTTTCAATATAATTTAGGGAATATTGCCAAATTATTAATTATTTTTCTTATAAAAATAAGTATTTTAATTAAAATAAATTGAGAGCTGAACTTTGAGGCCTCAGGCGCGCGCCTTATGCGCCTAGGGGGAAATCCGCCACTTTCCACACTAGCAAAAATATATGTCTGATTTAGACATCCTAAATCTTTGATTGTATTGGATCCCTGAAAAATCAGGGGCCACGATGCTTTGCGTCGTTCTGTCTTAAGGTACGCGCCTGTCAACAAGTCTTTATCTCTAAAATCTTGTAAGATCTTTCTAGATCTAGTCACTTTCCAAACCGTACGATGAGATTAGTCATTTCTTCGGCTCTGATGTAAAATTTCTTCCTATTTTCCGTACATACGACGTTTGATCAAAGGGTACTCGGGATTTTCGTTTTCCTCTTCTCAAAAAATCTTTATTTATTCCCAATTCCTGAGTCTTTATCTCCTCAATGTTGTTAAAACGTCGTCCTTCAGCATTTTTATCATCTTCAGGAAGAGGAAGACCAAGCAAGAGCCATATACGGCAAATACGGTGGCCCCATTTTTCATTATATCTATAATTAATATGGCTACCAATAGTGCCGCGCCGACAGCGTCCGATGTCTGTGTGCAGAATTTTAATTAAGGCCCCTATACCCCCCCCCCTCTCTACAATAAAAAAATCTTATTTTCAAATTCAATTAAATAGATTTTCTTGGCGCCTCTCGGCGGCCTTAATCTTTCTGCGCCTGTGTGCGCCGCACAATCTGGCCATATGGACAGTGGCGCGCCTGGCTACCAATGATAAAATACGTCAGAGACAAGTGTAACCCTCTTTATATTTTTAACATCTTAAAGTATACGCAAGTTCTTTCAAAACTCCACGTTTTTACTATCTTCTGAGGCTTTATTGCTTATTTTTTTTTTAATTTAGACAAAATTGGTTTTAAGTTATTTTATTTTGTGAAAAATGTTTGTTAAAATATGGTCGTAAGTATGATATGTAGTAAGACGAACCGTCGTAACTCGAGGACTGCCTGTACATCGTTTTCTTCTATTATTATGATATTATGTGTGTTTATGAATGAATTATTAAGAAAATAATTTTATCTGTTGCCATTCATTTTATTTGTTTAATGATAAATAATAATTTAATCACAATATTGTAATAAAAAAATAATCAATATAAATATACATAGTTTTAATTAAAATATAATATAATCTGGTAGGAACATCATTTTTGAAAATCATTGATTTTCTTCGTCGAATGCATTTAGTGGTATTTTTTTTCCATTATTCGAGCTTGTTCAGGAATGGAGCTATGGATCCGACGTCTTCGCAGTCTGGAATTATTTTTCCTTTGAATTTCAGACAGGCGTCGGCACACAACTGGCCCTCAAACCACGGTCCGTACATCTTCTTGCATTGGGCACAGTTTCTGATGCAAACTCCCAGTAAATCATAACCAACTACATTGCGAAAATAAATATTAGCACATTTTCGGTTATAAAAATTATCAAAATGATACTTATCTCTGCGCGATATTCATGCATATTATAATAAATTAGGTAACGGATGGATAAATTTACCAATGGCTGGATTGGCTTCGGCGCATTGCAGCTCCCAGATGGCCATCAGTGTGATGCTCAACACGATCAACATCAAACGGCTGGATCTGCGATAGACCATCTTGCTGAAAATCAAGAAACCAGTGATGCGTTTTGTATGTGTTTCGTTAAATTAGTGACTGATTATGAAATGCGGTGTTACTCAACCGGATTGCCATTGACTCAACAATGTCAAGACCTACTTCTGATTCGAAAATGTTTGCACTGAGGCAAGACTATCGTTCGAAAGCAACATTTGTCGAATTCGCCGAACTCGGCATATGGAGCCCCTTTAATACTTTCCACACCGGATCCTCGGCGGCTGAATCACCACGCCGGTGCATGCCAAACATGTAACTTGTGTCCTTCCGCAACAACCCAAGTACCTATGGACACAAGGAAGCAGAATCCGCAGATTGGCAACAACATAAAAAAAATCCGATCGGATCGTACACACACATGGCGTAGCATCCAATGGGAGCTCCGATCAATCGGATCAGGAAGTGAGGCTCTACCGCCGGCTATTTATAATACAAAACGTGACAATTATTTCAATGTGTGTATATATTTTTTTGAGAGCTCTTGTTATTAATGATGTTGATCTTCGGCAAGGTTGTTGTGTGGTGCACTGACCCGTAGCCTCGAAGGTCTACTATCCACTCCCTGATACGGCACCTGTGCGCTTCGTGGATGCTGACCAGATAGCGGAAGCGATAATTTTTGCGAGAAAAGACCGCGTGGGAAAAATTTTCATTGTCGAATTTCTATCAATAACCACTATATTATCTCATCAGTGTGAATATTGTCTAAATATAGACGCGTATTGATAATCTTACGGAAACCATCCATAAATAATAATACATCAGATCCTTTTTTGATAATCGTTTGATTCTGATGATCTTTTAATATAAATCCTACATGTTACAAACTTTTTGTATTTTTCTAAAAAAGTCTAAAGAATGAATATGATAAAAACGAATAATCGTTGACCTCTATTATCCGCAATTGAGAATAAAAAATAAAAACAATATTAGCTTCTGTTACTACGGGTCCGATGTTTTTATTCGCTCGCTTCCGGTACGATGTGCCGAGTGCGAGTGAAACCGTGCGATTGGCACGTGCTGCGCGAGCTCAATCTGCAGCGAGACATCGCAAAGTGCGCATGTCGTTGACGCGTCATACTGATTAGTTAGAAAATCCAAATTATGAAGTATATCATGAATAACTATTTTTGTTCTTAGAATAATCCATATTAAAAATATATTTTAATATCAATATAATTTGATTTGGTCCCTGATAGACCCCCTTCGGACGACTCGGTTGTTTCGAACCGCTGTTACGGAACGGCTAAGGGGTGAAATGGAGTAACTCAAACGCAACAAACAACATGTTAGACATTGAATGCTGTTGTATTCTACACTATCGGGGCTCCAAGGCAATCAAGGCCAAAAAAGTTATTAATGAATTTTATGGATAAATGTCAATGAGTATTTGATACGCATCAAGTAGAGTCGGCAGGATGTAGAATTTAGATGTAGCACGAGATGTCCCTCGACTGCAATGGACACAAACAAAACAAAATCGAGATCACTTGTTGTTGAGTCAGAGAAATCTGTCTAAGCTGAGAAGTTCTACCTCATCCGTACACTAATTAGACTAAGCATATTCAAATTATGTTTTATTAGGTTCACCATAACATTCATTATGAGAAAAATATAGACGACGTAAAAATTCATCTTGAAGCTCATTTTGAATCTAAGCCACCTAGTTTTTTTTTAAAATGACCCGAGTGGTGAGAATTATTTGTAAACAACAAATGTTGGAAGCAGAAGTGAAAAGAAAACGATGGTCGAGAAGAAAAAAGGTGTTGTGGCTAGTACATTCGTAAATGGACCGTATCGGGAGCTCCAGAATGGTTCCAGATGGCATATGTCCGAAAAGGGACAAGGCACCTGAAGGAGAAGAAGATAATTTTAAAAAATAAACTGATTCCTTCAACTTTTTCACAAGGAGTGAGAGTCTCTGGACACCGTAAAAAATTGAATACTTTGGAAGCATCATTCGTGGATCACAGTATCTCCTTCTGCAGACCACCATGGCGGAAAAAGTGGAAGATAAAAGGTTGTTATGAAGAAAGAAGCTGTCGTGATTCCACAACATTAGTGTTACGACTAACCGTGACTGAGCTAAGTTAGTAGTCGAATAGGTGTCCGACGAAAACTATGTATTCAGGGAATGCTTTATAACACTGACCAGTGGGTATGTAAGAGGAAGAAACCCATTACCTCCGCATGTTTATAAAAATATCTATTTAGATAGTTTGGCGTGATAGAATTATTTAATTTAATGCCATCTATCCTTTATGAAATAAATAATTATATAAATTTCAACTGAAATAATATTAAAAAAATACCCAGTGTCGTGGTTTGGCACTGGGGGGAATGTAAGTGTGAGACACTCATTCCCCTTGCATCCTTAGAATCTTTATATGTGTGAATGACGTTTTGGAATCTTTCTGTTTTGCTAATTATCCGTCGTAATCAAATAAATTAATAAAGTAAATAAACAATGGCAACTGGACCGGGTTTAGAGGTCCAGAATTGTTCCGGCTTGCCGAAAATCGCCAATTTTATGAAGAAAAATAGGGGCCATTAGATCCCCTATACGATATATAAAAAGGACATAATTCGTGAAATAGAATAAGAAGATCAGTTAATAAATAAAAACAGATTCTAGGATAATACTAATTTTCTTATCAAGGATAACGAAGATATCAAAAATGCATCATTCATCCTAACGAAGCAGAGGTCTATTCAATTCGAACAAGATTACAAGGAAATAAATAAAATAAAAAGATTAGAAGAAAAGAGTGAAGGAAAATATTTTTATATATGAAAACGGGATACGTCTTTATACTTACTTAATAAATGATTTTCAGCGGATGAAAATGAGAAGAACGTCTTCAGCTGCTGATCACGATTGTGAAAATGATAACTCTACCCTATTCTGCCCCGGTATTTATATGAAAATGTTCCACTTTGAAGGAAATGGCAAGTAAATTTAATTAGTCCAACACTGAAACGAATTAGTGGCTCTTAAGATGAATCCAGTATTAATCACAGCAAAGAAAATCGGATTAGAACCCCTATTGATTTCTAAGAGCATTTTGAAAATAGATACATTAACACAATGCTGTTTTTATTTCTATTTTAGCGCACGTCTGCAATATCAACATCCATTTTAATTAATGAAATAAAATACATTGTTTTCTATATCATGCTGTATTACAAAAAATTACAGAAATGCACATTGAGATTGATATAATAAATAATAAAATAGTATAAAATCATAAAGATAAACTTATACTATAATTAATTATTGAGTGCTGGTCGTAGGTTGGTCGCATTTCGATTGCAACGCCTTAAACTTTTCCTCATATCTTTGTTTCAACTCCTGAAATTCATTATTTCATTTAATAATAATAAATTAAATATAATTATATATTTTATTTAATCACCTTAAATAGCTTGAGCTGTGTTTCGTACTCTGTTTTCAGTTGCATGTTTAAATTTGTCGCAGCATCCATTTTCCTCGTCATCAAATCGTGTCTCTCCTTTTCCGCTTTCGTCTTCAAAACCATGACGTCAATGCGTTCCTGTATTAAATTAATAAAACATCATAATAAATAATATTTTAAAATAGTGTCATTTCGATATTTACTTTTAAATGAGTAGCTTCTAAATTTCTTATTTCTAATAAGTCTTTAGTTATAGTCACGACTTCTTTCAACGAAAAAACTTGGGTAGTCAAAGCTTCGATCTGTAATTCTTGATTTTTTATCATCTTGGTCTTGTCAAAGATCATACCCTTTGCTTTAGTAAGCAACTGAAATTATAAAACAACAATAAAACATTGTTCAATTATTAATTAGACAAGAATAAAGTATGTTTTTACATCTTCGTGTTGTTTTTTGATTTTCGAGACTATGTCCTTATTTTTTGCATTGGGTTTTCTTAACACTGCGCCCAATTCAGTTTCCAAATTCACGATTTTTGCCTTGAGTAATGAGTTTTCTTCATTTCTCACCTAAATAAATGAATTAGATATTAAACGGCGCGAAATCAACCGCGTAGTCCGAATAGGATATATTTATAATGAAAAATAGACCCCAAGCATTTCAAGTCAAGATATTGATGAATATTCGATATTTTGGATAATTCTACTAGAATTCCACTAGAATCACAGTTTCACTCGCACTCGGCACATCGTACCGAATGTGAGCGGGTAAAAACATCGCATCCGTAGCAACAGAAGCGAATATTGTTGTTTGTATTTTTTGTTACAATGATTATTCGTTCTTATCATATTCATTCTTTAGACTTTTTTATTGTAGATAAATCAAAAACTTAAAGTCCCAAATATACCCCATCGGCACGGTCAGGTTAATATGTTCAAAACTAGTATATAATAATTATTAACAAAATACTTTTAATTGTATTTGAAGTCCTTTGTTGGTGTTATCATCTTGCTGATTTTGTAACATTGATATTTTTTCCAATAATTGACTCTCACGCTTTGCCCAATCTTCCTAGAATTAAAATATCGCATATTTATAAAAAAAAAGATTTTTAAAGATTTTGAAAAAGAAAATGAAAGATAACATGAAAGGACGACGTTTTGCCAATATTTAAATTATAATAAATACAGAACCGCTAAATGAAATAAACTCCATTAAAAAAAATGTGCTTCAAAAACTGAAATTATTTAAAATATAATATTTATTTAAAAGGTAATTTAATTAATTTATTTATTAAAATTAAAAAAAAAATAATTTAAAAGTCTATAACTACCTGATTCCTAATTTTGTTGTCTGTATTCGGTGGGGAATTATCTTCTGCTGCGTCTTCTGTCGATGCACTATTCTGTAAATTAATATAATATTTTTATTTATTAGAAAATAAACAGTTACACATGATTGTTTTACCTCCTCACACTTTACTGCATCCTCATTGGGAGGCTCTGCAATTGCTGCTTCTGGATTATCATTCGAAGCATTATTGTTCTGTGTACAAGTTCCTGGATCTGCACTGTCAATTTTTTCTTCATTTTTAACGACTGCGCTTTCAATTTTAGGCTCATCATTAATCACTTGTCCAATTTGATCCGTTGCTATTTGAGCTAAAGTATTTGGAGTTTCCTGTGACGATTCATTGTTTGATTTTTCAACACCATTGCATTTTACCTCAGCTTCAACTATTTTTGCATCAACTGGTGTTGATTCCACATTATTTACAACTTCCTTGACATCTTGAGTATCGGCAATAATTTCTTTATTTAGATTTTCCTCTTTATTTTCCATTTTAAATCGGATATTCGAAGACAATATGAATCTTATAAATAAATTTAATTTAACACGTAGTTATACTCATTTAAATATAAATGCGTCACAATTAATTATTGTATACAAAGTTAATGATCAGTTTTTACGAATATTATTAATATCTCACACAGACACAACGTATGATTAGTTACTTTTTGTTTATAATCACAATAATTCTTCCTCTTCTCTTTACGGATCAACTCTGTGTGCTGCAGTCATGTGATACCAAAGAAAATAACTATTTCTGGATTTCAGTGTGGTTGGCTAATAATAGAATTTGAGTTATTCATCTGCTGTGTTGATCTCAAGAAATATCATCTCTTGGTAGCCATATTAATTTTTCATAACAATGATATTCGTGTTTTATTATATAAACCATAATATTATTAATAAATAATTTTAATAACAATTGATACTTATAATAATCGCGATCAATTGTTTAATTAATAGTAATTTATTATTACATTCTTTAAAATTTTATATATTTTTACATAAATATGCATGTGTAATTTATAAAAATAATATTTAATACACCAGTAATTTTCATATAAATTTACATTGTACTCCCTCTCGCATTTATAAAAATGATTCTTAATAAATTATAGATTTTAATGAATTGTAAATTAGCTAATTACTTAGTAGTTAAATATGCTTTTATTGATAAAGATTTTAGAATTTTTTAATAATATTTAATTTGACTATGGACGAAATCGATTGTATTTTGACACATACGTCACTTCATATGGCAACATTTTCGACTCGAGTTTATCGCCGATAGCCCTTGGCTCATTTGTCCGCAGTCTAATCTGCGGACTTTTAACCCCCATTTACCATCAAGGTATTCAAAATACATCGTCCTCTTACAACACCATGATACATCTCATATTTAAGCATAGATACATGTCATATAAAGCATTCTTTACAGTTTTTATTCTCATGCAATAGGTTATGAAATACGTAATTCAATTGATTTTAATTATAATATAAATTATATGTACAATTATTACTGATTTCTATATTTTCACACATTTAAATCATCAAGTTGTTCTTTTTTAATCATTTATCGTTTAATATTGATCATTCATATCATTGAATTAAAATCCATCATGATCAATCAGTTGTATTCTTTATTCAATAAAAGGTGATTTATATTTTAGGCCAAATAAATAATGGATGAATATTCGAGAGAACCCTGTCCCTGGAGAATATTAGACGATTGTGGGGGAGCATTCTTAATGGGTGCTATCGGCGGTGGTATATTTCATTCAATCAAAGGATTCAGAAATGCGCCATCAGGATTTAATAAAAGATTGGTACGATTAACATATTAATGATTTTATTTATACACTTTTGGTATTAAATTATTAATAAAACGCAGGTCGGAAGTTTAACAGCTATCAAACATAGATCACCGATAATAGCCGGAAATTTTGGCGTTTGGGGTGGAATGTTCTCGACAATCGATTGCACCTTAGTACACATTAGAAAGAAGGAAGATCCCTGGAATTCAATAATGAGTGGAGCACTCACCGGCGGAATATTAGCGGCTAGAAATGGTTAGATTTAATCTCCACTTAATCCAAACACATGACGATATTTGACGCCTATTTTTTTGTAGGAGTACCCGCAATGGCTGGTAGTGCGGTCGTCGGCGGCGTCCTGTTAGCTCTAATTGAAGGAATAGGTATAATGTTTTCAAGAATCACTGCTGAACAATTCAAACCCCAAGCACCTGTTTTCGAAGATCCCACAGTACTAGGAACACCACAAGGATGGAATCAAAATTAGAATAAAATCTTCCATTACGCGTGCAAGTTCAACCTCGTTCTTGTATAAATTATGTAATCAATTTTGCGTTGATAATTAAACGTCAAAAGTGAGTTAATCGTTAAGGTTATCCCGTTGCAATCTTAGTATTTACATGTTAAATAAAATTAGTTTATTTGTTAGTACTATTTGTATAATTGTAGTGATCTGAATGTGAGCGTATGTAAGACTTAATTTTTATTATATGCAACAAATGGCCATATAATCCAAACTAAATAAGTGCATTTGAATTCATCATAAGTAGATGCTATTGTTTATGATAATTTGTTATATAGTTAATGTAAAAAACGATCCATAGCTGAAAAATTTCAGTTGACAATATGTACAACATAAAAACACTTGCCGTTAAAATGTATCGAATACCTCTCCAATATAATATCTAAATACACATTGCTATTGATAAAATAGTCTTCTTTTATTTCATTTAAATTTGATTGATGTCTTTGGTATTCTGCGAATCATGGAACATGAACAAAAGCTGGCACACCCCAGAGAAGACCAAAGAAACAAGTTATTTTAATTAAAAATACAAAGAATAAACATAATTTTGCGCGTATGATACCAGGAAAATGGTATAATGTAACCGAAGCAAAGAATATGAACAAGAGCGATCACCCAAGATGTTGATTAACACTTTCGCGGACACTTGAAAAATGTAAGGGTATACCCTGGAACACTAATAATTGACACAGGTCATAAAAAACCTGGGGAATGAGATGTAGCAACTAAAACACAAACTCCTTGGCGACATCGATAACTGGATGAAAATCTGTAGGGCAACCAAGAATCAAACAACAGAGAGGGTCAGAGCTTCACTCTTAGCTGAAGCCATCCTGGACTCTCTCTAAGAAACTGAAGCCCAGCTCATCGGCCGCACACTCAACGATGAAAAATCTGATTCATCAAAGCCGCAAACCGTTGAACTTCTGGTCACGCTGAGTCAGCAATCCTGCACGTCATCGTACTTACACCTCAGAAGACCATCTTCGCCGGGAGACGACATCAGAGAAGCCGGGACCAAGTGCTTCAACATATAGGACATTTTCGCCCTCAGCGGACATTGCATCATCGCCACATGCTGATATCCCTTGGCAACACCCACGTCAGCAGATATCGCATCGCCACTACCACGTCACCGTAAAGAACTAGACGCGATCTCGACAATTTTTACCGTTCATCTACACAAGTGTATTTGCTGTTATTCAATAACACGTAATTATCAATTTGGTGTCAGATAATTTATTCGTTGGGATTCAACCCCCACAGTGGTGAACCCCCGACGTGATCACCTACAGTGTAGTCAAATAATTCATTCGTCGAAACAATCCCTATAGATTATTATTATTATTTTCCAAATGAGTCCGAACTTCGATACATAGTCGAAAGATTTTTGTCATCATGAATTTTAGTGTTGTCGCGTGTTGGTATTGGATGTGGTCACGATCGCAAATTTCGTAGATTGTACGGAACTATGAGGAGCCTAGGCCGCTTCCTGTACTGAATCGGTGACGGATGTGCTACCGAGGTGCCTGCAGCATCCAATCAGACGGTAAAGTAAATATGACTCAGCCCTAACCTCATTGATTATTATTGTTACAATCCGCACGTTGACAGCTTGGCACCCGGGCTTATGCTTGGCGACCTGACCCGTACTCGAATAGCCTAGATAACCTAGAAGAGAACCAGCACAATCCTGGCCTCAGGGTAGAGTTGGACGCGTCTCTATTGGAGAGCACGTAGTGTCCTTCAGGTGATAAAGACCCGCCTTGGGTTAGAAGGCCACTTAATAAATAAATAATTTTCCAAAATTATTGTAGATGGAGGATATTGCTTAATGGAAATCATTATGGCCGTTATTATACGTAATAATATTCCATGAAGAGATCAAGAAATACCTAATAAGAAAATCATATTTTTTTTGAGTATAGGAGCTCGATGTCTATTTTTATTTGGTTTTTTTTCAGGGTACTTATCCCATGATTTTCTATGAGCTCATTGTCTTTTGACAGTTTTTCATGGAACGTATTTATTTAAGTGGCCTAATAACCCTGAGGCGGATCCTTGCCACCTGGAGGACACCTTCCGTCTCAACCATGATGTCATAACTGTGACGGACGTTCTCCAGCTTATCTTGACTCTTCGAATACGGGTCAGGTCGCCGACCTAACCGAGGAGCCGAGGCGCAATCACATCAATGAATTAACGTAACAATAATAATCAGACGAGGTTAGGGCCAATTCGTATTTAATTTACAGTCTAGTCGGATGCTACGGCACCTACGGTAGCACACACGTCACTGAATTGGCCTGGATGGCGGCATGACTCCTCCTAGGTCCGTAGAATCTACGAAACCTGTCAAACCTAAATCAAAGCTGGCTGTATTACAGACAAGAAAAGAATTAATATAAAAAAAACATAGTAACACTTTATCCTGCGTCCAAACCAATTGTTCTGCTTTTGCTCGTTAAATATTAAGTTGTAATTAATTGAAATATTTGTAGACTCTTCATGAAATATAAATATTAATTTCTTTTATAAATTTATAACACAATTTAAATAAAAATAGGATACATTTAATTAAAGTTTATAAAAAAAACTTAGAACTTTAATTACATCCATCATTTTTTAAAAGCAAGTACTAGAAAGTTTAGTAACAAGTACTAGAAATGGCTATTGGATTATATCATTAGTTCCACTCGAGCGAGTTTCATCAGTATGAAGAACGAAAAACTTCAGGGTTAGACTCTGTCAAGGACAACGAATACAAATCTGGGAATGAACACGATATTATTAAATTATTGAATACAATATTAATAGTTTTTTTTATTATCCAAATATATTTCTATATTCTTTTTTTTAAATATTACAATATTATTATAATGATATATTTTCAATATGTTAGCTATTTTATTATAATATTGTTTTATTATATTTTTATAACATAATTTTATTTAAATATAACAAGGATTGTATATAAAAATCTCAATATTCTTGAACAATGTTTGCAATTTATCTTGTTAAAAGATTAATGTGTAAAAAAATATTTAACTATCTAGGACAACATTATACAACAACAATATTATTAATTTTAAATACTATAAATGAAGAAGTAAATTTTAATACATACAAAATACCTATTTAAGGTGACAAAAAAATGAAATCCTTTGAAAGTACTTTAAAAATGACATTATGAGATTATTTGAGTATGCTTCCATTTTACCATATTTAATTATTGAATAACAATTTTCAAGTGAAATATGTTATCGAGATGTTGCACAGATTTCAAATGTTTAAGGTACTAATTACAAACGTTATAAAATGGTTTTTAAATAAATTAAGTGATTTGATAATTAACACTAATCCAACAAATCATTTTTTAATTGAATAGGTTATATTTTGCAATTTATCAACTTGCACGCCCAGTGTTATTATCAACTTCAACCATGTGACGTAATTCCTTTATAATAGATGCCAGTGTCACAGGATCAACGCCCAATTCACATAATCGTACGCATAATGTCAATGTTTCAGCATCAAGATCCGTTTGTAAAAGTTTAGAAATCTGCATAATTGTATGGAATGTGTCTCTTGCTTGTGAAAGCTGGGTTTCTCTTTCAGTTGACATTGCAAAATCTAAAAAAATATGTATATTTGAATTATTTCATAAATCACATACGTTCGATAAATCGAAAAAATATGCTAAAGTCAATTATAACTATTTCTCTAATGAATTATAAAAAATATAAAACAATCAATTATGGTTATCAAAGAACTACTTCGTAATATTATTTTATTTTTTGAATTAAGCCTAAGACCTACTATAGTATAACACACAATTTGAGTATGGCAAACTAATCCATTCTTATCCAATGAGGGTTTATATTACTAATAAAAAAATCAGATTACTACAGGTGTTTACAGTGGAATTATGGTGAAAATATCATTCATTACTCGGAGTATTTCAAATGGGCACTTAAATAATATGATAACAAATGTGATAAAGTTAAATATATATCTTAAAGCGAATATTTAGAACCCATAAATTGCTATGTAAGTTTTTAATACCAGGATAAACAAAATCGTCGACTGTCAGTTGAATAATGTTGCCAGTTACTGCAACGAATTTTAAAATTGGTTGTCTAATAAATAAAATCACCAATAATTCTCTAATACCTAGCATATAAAAAAAACCCGAGTACCATTCGAGAAACTTGTAAGGCCTAAACGCTTAGCGAGGTAGTGTCTCGTAGCCGGCAAATGATGATATATGTAAAAATTCAGAAAATAATTTATATAGAATTAAATACTGCAATATGTAAATTTAAAATGTGTGTAAATGTATATTTTTAACATAATAATAATTTTAGGTATTGATGAGTTCTTCGTCAATATTTTGACATTTATTTTAAATGGATTATTCTAAGAATAAAAATTCATGATACGGTTCATAATTTGGTCGATATTTTGGATTTTTTAAATAATGATATGCCCATTAATGACGAGCGCAATCGGTGATGTGTCGCCGCAGACTGATCTCTCGCAACACGTGTCACTTGGCACATCATACCGGATTATTATAATTGTTTGATAAAAATTGATAATTATATTATAATTTTTAATTTCTATATTTATATCTTCATTTATACATCTTCGTTAAATAGAGCCACGCGCCTATTCGAGGCAAAGTGTTTCATCACAATGAGTTTACTATAAATGGAATTCACTGTATTTTATCAAATAATGTGCGATGCCAGAAACACGTGGGAGAAGCCTGGTAACACTGGAGAGTTTTGACAGCTGACAGTTGCAACATGGGGGCCTTCTGTCCGCTATGCGGCTCCGTGTTGCCGCTGCCGGTTGCACGTTCTGTCACTGTGCGCTGCTACACGTGTAAACGTCAGCATGGATTAGATGGTCAGCATACTGTAACTCAATACGTCTTATGTCCACTCTTAACCTATACTTAGAATAAAAAACCTCGCAGCCGATAACGAGCAAATCGAAAGATTGAACAAAAATAAGAGCTATTGGGGAAGAGAAACCCGCCTCGTTTTTTTGCTATTTTTTTATTAACTCATTGGTTGCTGCGAGGTTGTTTGCTATTACAAAAAACAATATATTGTATTTCACCGGCCAGCATTAATATTAAATTACAAATGATCTGTCTTGTTAAATCCCATCTGGCAGCTAAATATTTTGAGAAATTTATATCCCCATTATTAACCCAGTCGATTTGTTTGATGTTTAAACCATTCCTTCATTACACTATTCAATTAATACTAATTCGACTATAAAGCCTATTGCGTACTAATTTTTATATATTTATTTTAGTTTATGGTGATATGAAAGTCGAATACACATTACTTTTTAATCCCATTGAAACTCCAAAAGAAGCCAGCGAAAGAATGTCTACAAAGAGTACAAAGAAAGAATTAGATGGCCCAGTGGTACAAAGAAAATGTAATAACTGCGGTAACAATAAGATGAGCTATGCCACACTGCAGTTACGCTCAGCGGATGAAGGACAGACCGTTTTTTATACCTGTACTAAATGCAGGTTAGTTCATTTAAAAAATAATATATGTTCTATATTATTTTGTTTATTTATTTGATTTTGTTGTATTTGCAGATTCAAAGAAACGGAAAATTCATGATACAGACTATTTAAAATCATTGATTCATCTAATATGAAACGTTTCCGAAAATCGTATCGATTTGGGGAGCGTTTAGGATGTTTAATTAAACAATATTAAACTACTGTCATGTCATATGGACATGTAAAACATATATTTTTTAATTTTTGTATTGTTATACGCGTTTATTTATAACATAAAATATTACCGAATAAATATAAATATTATTTGTAGTAATTTTTCTGATTTTTCTGTTATCTCGACTCCTTCGTCAGTAATTAACATTAAATTTTAATCTACAATGGGCTGTTTAAATTGTTTTGGGCAAAAGGGTATTTTGTTCTCAGTTTTAAATATTTTGGATTAAATTTCTTCTTTAATATTTTATTTATCTATGATGCAATTAATCCAAGATTTTTAAAGGAAATTCTTTTATGAGTAATTCTATCATCTACACATCCTTTTTCCCAATTTATATTATTGGTTTTTACATCTTAACCCTCTAGGCCCCAGAGCGCCGATCTGTCAGCGCACCCATACTGTGCTAAAAGCCTCAAAGCGCAGATTTGTCGGCGCTCACTTCAATCTTTTGTAATTATAAATATTTTTAAATGTTGTTAAATAAAGTAATGTGGACTTCTTATTTTTGTAAAAATATACCTTAGTATGTAATGATTATGTCTGTATTTTTTGTATTTATGTATTTTCGTTTTTATATATATTTTTTTAATTGTAAGTAAATGGTATTTTTTATATGCAAAACAGTATCCTTGACGCGTGACCAGTATACCTTTGTATAGTGGGTACAGCTCCTGGTTGTTTTAGGTATGCCATTCCCTGTCGTCGAATACAACTCCAAATATTTGTCTCAGAATTCTCCTCTTTAGGATATCCAGTTGTCGCTCATCTTGCTATGTCAAGCCCAACATTCAGACCCGTATGTTAGGACGGACCTAATGAGGGTCATGTAAAGCTTAACTTTAGATGCTGTTGCAGTCCAAAGTAGCACCGGTTTACTAAGATGGTTCTTCTTCGTACTTACAAATTGGTTTAATTATTATTTTTAATAAGTGAGCCGAGATATGTGAATTCCTGGATGGCCTTGAAACTGTACTTTTCGACTCAGGGGTTCAAGGATTCGGCCTTGGCATATATTTTGTCTTGGTCTCGCTGATCCTTAGTCCCATGCCAATTGGCGCTATCATTATTCGCAGGCATGCATCCTTGAGAGCCGCCCGGGATCTGGCCACAATGTCTATGTCGTCTGTATAGGCAAGAAACTGCACCGATTTATTAAGAATAGTGATAGATGTTTCCACGCCAGAGTCTCTTATAACATCTTCGAGTGCTAAACAAAATGACAAATAATTTAAAATAATTTTCAATAATATTATTTCGTGTAACATTTTATTTAATACGTAAAATAAAAAAAATATATTATAAATTAATATCAAATTTATATTAATACAAATCACATATTACTCAATAGCTCAGTATACCATTGCTAATTATAGTATTTCTAAATATGTATTTAGAAACTTTCAACTGTTACTGAATATCCAAACACTGTATTGATCTATTTCTAAGAAGGAAATTTCAATAACATACTATTCAATAAATCTCCAGCTATATAGCATGAATAGATACCTGATATTCAAACGATTTTTTTTATATTTCCAATTGTATGGTATAATATTTGTATAGCTTCAAAGATAAAAAGCCCTAGGGCCATTTACTACCTGGGTACAAATACTTTGTAAAATATTCGCATTTTGTTAAGAACAGGTTGACAATTGGTCGTATGCTCTAATACACAGAATGAAACCACAACCTACTCTTATACTACTACTACTATAGAGCAGAAATATTTAAGAATAAATAAAATAATTTCAGAAATCTTATTATTATACCTCAAACCTATCTTTGTTTAAATCAAATGATTTTTATTATAGGAAGATATGATATATACTTAGATATATTTAATATTAAAATCTAAAATAGACTAAAACTACACCATGTTACATTATAATTAAGAATTATCAATATTCAGCGGTTCTTCTGCTGGTGTATTCAAAGTATTGTCTAAAGATTTTAGTTCTTCATTATCATTCTGTTCATTTTCAGCCTCCTCTTCTTTAGTAGACACATCATTACTAACATCCTGCTGTAAAATTAAAATATATATTAGTGTTGTAATATATATATACATGCAAAATAAAATTAAATAATATTTTTAACTGTATACGAAATAATAAATTTGCGCTTTTGATATTTTTTAAAAATACATATTCATCTACATAAGATATTTACCTCAACTTCATCAACTTTACTTTTGTTACAAACAGCTTCGGGTAAATCGGGCAGTTCTCGTGGTATCCAAGCATCTGTTCTAACTTCTCCCCATCCCAATTTGGATTCATAATAATTAATTACGAATTCGGGTATACGTTGATTGACCATTTTAGCAGATAATAAATCATATTCTTCACAATCAACCCTAAAAATAAACAAATAATTTTAACATCAATTATAACATTGAATGTTCAATGATTTTTGATATTTACCACTTAATAAGAAACATAAGTTCGCCTGTAACATCTGTAGCGCCAACAATTTTCTCAGCTTCGAGTCCTCGATCGAAACCACGCGGCTTATGTACTTCCTATAATTACAATATTGTAACAATAGTAAATAATTCATTGTATTGCAATAATATAAATGAAAATAAAATTTTAATTGCAAATTTACCTCAATGGTTTTGTTCTTTTTAAATTTATCATCTGCAATATACGATCGTTTCCTTTTATCCTTCCTTTCTGCTGCTTCGCGTTTTGTACGAGCTTCTTCATAAGCTGATATCAGCTCTGGGCAATCTAGATTGTCCTCTGGTTCCCAAGTATTATCGTCACTTTTAACATATTGAATAAATTTAAATAAAATAAATTATTATAAAAATAGATATAATTAAAAAAAAACTAACTGTGAATATCCTTTCCATTTTAATAAATATTCAACTCGATTGTTGCGAATTCGTCTATCCAATACTTTTTCAACAGAAAATTCTTCGGGTTTACTGATTGCCGGGGTAGGAATTGCAATACCACCGTTGTCTTGAATGGTGGTCGGTTGATCATTTGAATTTACACATATGGAATCTTGCGGTAGTATATCTTGATTAATTGGAAAGCCGGGATCATCTATATTCTCTGCTCCCATAACATCCCCATGCTTATTCGATTCTACATCCATATTAGCATTTGAGATGTCGCCATTGTCAGTACCTTCTACCACTAAAATATCATCGTATAAATATATAATAAAATTTTAAATATGAATGATATATTATTTTAATAAATAAACATACAATCCATAATTCTGAGCCGGCGAAAGACGCCGAAAGTCGAACTGTCAAAATAATTGCCATAATAAAAAATAAATATGTTGGTAAACCGGACACAAAAGAGACATCAATTTATAATAAACCCTAATAAAGTTGTGATACAATGTTACCGTTGATATTTGTAATCTAAATTAATAATATTTCATTTTAATTTTATTAGAACTATTAGAGAAAAATATTTTTATATATTATTATAATTCAACATTTAGCGTTTAAAGGGTTTATAAAAAATATGTTAAGTCACCGCGGCTCAAAAACTCAGAGACTCCAAACATTTCAAGTCAAGATAAAAATGCATTCATCAATATCTTAGATTATTCTAAGAATAAAAATAGTTATTCATGATATGCTTCATGTTTTAGATTTTTAAATAAATCAATATGACGCATAAATGACATACGCTCTCGGCGATGATTGAGCTCTTGACGCACGTGTTAATCGCATGTTTCACTCGCACTCAGCACATCATGCCGAACGAGAAAAAACATCACGCCCCTAGCAACAGGAGCGAATATTGTTGTTTTTATTTTTTTTCGCAATTTCAAACAATAAAGTACAATGATTATTTATAATATTTAATTTTTAGACTAATACCTAAATTTTGTGACATGATTAAAAGAGTTTTTCGAGAAAAATCAATAACTTCCAAAACGGACCGCATTGGTACGGCTAGGTTAACGACGATGTAGCCACGGTTTATTCGCTGTACACGCTAGCGACACGTGCTAGAAGATTTGTGTAAAAATCATTTGGATAAGAATGTGTTTAATTACATATTTTTTTTAGTTGATTGAGGGGTTCATTGTACATTTAAAATATTTTAGTTTCATCATTGAATGCTATTTGTTTAAAAAGGCATAAATATTTTTTTTATTGTATACATTTATAAGAAAAAAATTTATTATCATGAAATTTATATACACAACTCTCGTTTTATACGGGTTTTTTTACACGGTTTTAAAAAAATAAAAAAATACTTGATTTATTTGTTTTAACACGGTTTGTTTGAACTAAATAATGAATATCGCGATATGAAAAATGTCGTAGAAAATCAAAATATTTTCCTAATACATAAAGATTCAAATGATATTAATAATAACAAATAAAAAACTTTATTAGCTTCTATATAAACTATCACTTTTTTTACACGGATTTTGCTGGAACCTATCCACCGTGTAAAAAGAGAGTTGGGTGTATTATAATACTTTTCACTTGCAAATATTTATTTAAAATAATAATCATAATGAAGTAATTAATTTATCTTCAATAAAAATACTACCAGATTTAATAATTAGGCTTTATAATTGTTATTTATGGAATATTTAAGTTTCGTTTTAAAAATATTACTGTTACTGTAAACTTAAAATTGTCTTCGGCCATTGTCGACGTTTGGCATTGCGGCGTCTGTTCCGGCGGAAGCGGCCGACCGGCGTCAGTTGACTGTTGGCTTCGTCGGCGAGCACACGCACCTTCCCGTCTGCACACCGGCTCCGCGCTGCCGCCACGTAGGATGAAGCAAGAGAATGGGAACGACTCCGGCGACTATGTAAGTATTGCACGCTTGCTGTGGCCGTCGCCATAATTTCGCCGGCATAAAACTAACCTAACTATGTCTTATGGTAGGAAAAAGAGCCGGAGCACATCCGCAAGCTTTTCATCGGTGGGCTGGACTACCGCACAACGGACGACTCGTTGAAGAAGCATTTCGAGACATGGGGCGAGATCGTCGACGTGGTGGTGATGAAGGATCCCAAGACCAAGCGGTCGCGCGGCTTTGGCTTCATCACGTACTCCCGCGCGCACATGGTGGATGCGGCTCAAGGCGCTCGTCCCCACAAGGTGGACGGCAGGTCAGTACCACGGCCCTCGGCGCCGATGCCCCCCGATTAGCCCCTCGTCACGTGCCATTACTCGCAACAAGTAACGGTGACCTGGCATAATTAACCGTTAGCTGCATAACGTCTAATTAGCTTGTATATGTGAATACATTTCGGTTAACAAAATGCCGATTTTTTTTTATTAAAGCTAAAACGTGGTTTTAACGAACGTTGTCCGCCATTTAACATGCCGTTAGGGTTGATGCGATGGACAGTGTTGCCATGTGCGTAGATTGTAATTAGTATCGTATTATAATTTCGAACCATATGAAAATTATTTTCATGAACAAAACTAGTCTCTGCCTCCATGAAGCGAGAAAATCCGCCGATTATGGCCTCCATCGGCCAATCCTAGTAGAAACGTGACCTTATTAATAAGTTTTTAGTCGCGAATACGGGTCAGATTGTCGGCCATTGGCCTGGATTTCTAGGTTAGTTTTGTTTGCCTCATAAAAGCACTGGGACGTGGGTAAGGTCTATTTGTATCTCTATCACGCAGGTTAAGTGCTATATTATTTAACGATCTCACAGAAATATTTTATAGCACATTTTGTGTGGTAACGGTTAGTACATCCACATGTTTAGAAACAATATCGTATTGATTATATGTCTCGTACTTTATTGCCGAAGCTGTGGATTTTTCTGCTTTCTATACATATATAGCTTTAGCTTTAACCCTCTATTCTTTTAATAAAACGATCTGGTTTGAACTAAAAACTCAATTATTTTTAGCTTTAAACACAATATCATTCACTTGTGTCGGCATTAAGACTGCTCTCTGAACTCTGATCTGCTCTTTTGATATTCAAGTGCGCGTGTAGTCATTGTGAAAACAATATTGCTCATATATCACTAAACAAATTGGTTGCTTTTCAAAACATTCACAATGCAAGTCATTGCCTATGGTATGCAAATACAGATCTAACTAAATCATAGTCTGCAAGCTGTTCACATATCTAAAATAAATATGTAGGTGTAGTTTAGTGCGTTGGTATTGACCTGGCCATGGCACTATTTAGGACCCCCAAGTTTTTGATTTTTTCGATGTTATGAGCTCCTTGTATCTATCTAGAAAAGAAAAGAATAGTTAAAAATAATCATTGACCTTTATTGTCCACAATTGTGGAGAAAAATCACCAAAATTCATTTCTGTTGCCACAAGCGTGATGTTTTTCTCGTTCGCATCTGGCACAATGTGCCGATTATGATTGACACGTGCGGCGGGGCATCACTGAGTGTGCATGTCATATATGAGTCATATTGATTCATTAGAACAATTTTGTCTCACGGGTCATTAATCGTTGTTTTTAAGTACAATATAGCCTGCCTATGACATAAAAACACAAGAATTGAGGTCTCTTTGGTTTCTCTTTGTACTTTTACATAGTTCACGTCTTCATTGTTTTCTTCTAACAACCCCATGCAACAATTGTAAAAAGAAGAGACATTTTTAATATTCCTGTCTAAATTTCGCAAGGGAATAGATTCGGAGACGTAGTTTTCTTGGGAAATTATGGCAATCCATTTACAACGTTTAGATTCCTCCTTCGATTTTAACAGGCTAAATATTGATTGTCACCGTTAACTCTCCGGAAGTGGCTACAAGAGACTATTCTTTTTATGATATTTTGAATATCATTTTCATAATCGATGTTTTCTTAGATAATTTTTTTGTACCCTTTCCAAATACGACTGGGGGATGACTTCATTCCATGTTTCCGATGGTGTTTTCATAATATTAAAACCAGCATATGATGTCATCGTTTTTCTCGAATAAATAGTTATATAATTATATTATATTGTAATATATTTTTTTATTTAAATACACAACAAATTGCATTTGCCGGGTTTGCTTTAAAATTCCTGACAGTCATTCAATCTGTTTGCAGATTCTCGTTAAAAACTATACAACTTTAATAACTTGATCATTACTACATGATTTTTATTATGCTGTCATACAATTTCTCTATTTATTTATAATTCTAATAAAATTTCTGCAGCCCAGCTATATTTTAACGTGATTATTGTTAGGATATCGTTTTTTGCTGCAAAAAATATAATGCTGTTCATCGCAATAGTTTATGATACCATGTCATTAACTTTTATCAGTAATAGCGACATTAAAATAATAAGATTTTACATATTTTGTGATGAAATTTTATTGTATGCTGTGTTTATTACGTTGTGAGTAATATTTTATATTTAATTTTCAGGGTCGTAGAACCAAAACGTGCCGTGCCGAGACAAGACATCAAACGGCCGGAAGCCGGCGCAACAGTTAAGAAACTGTTTGTCGGCGGATTGAGAGAAGAAATCGAAGTCGACGATCTTAGAGAATATTTCAAAGGATACGGCGATATTATTGACGTCAGCATAGTGACGGACAAGGAATCTGGAAAGAAACGAGGATTCGGATTTGTTGAATTCACAGATTACGATCCCGTCGATAAGATTTGCCGTAAGTTATATGCATATTTTTTTATATAATTTTTCTGCAGCCCAGCTATATTTTAACTTGATTATCGTTGAGATATCGTTTTTTGCTGCACAGATTAAAATGCTATTCATCGCAATAGTTTATGAATTAATTCATCAGCTTTTATCAGTAATAGCGACATTTGTAACAAATAAATGATATTATTATGAGAATGATGCTTATTTTTGATTATTTTTTTAATCATTGTTTTATTATTGCAGTACAAACTACACATACAATACGCGGAAAGACTGTCGATGTCAAGAAGGCTATATCTAAGCAGGAGATGGAGCGAGGGGGTGGCGGCGGCGGTGGTCAAGGAGGAGGCGGCGGTGGGGGAGGTGGTGGACGTAGCATGGGTGGCGGAGGTAGTGGGGGAGGAGGAGGCGGCGGTGGACGCAATATGTCGCGCGGAGGGGGATGGGGCAGTCGCAACCAGAATAACGGAGATTGGAACAATTCCAATCAAGGTATAATTGATTTTATTTTTGATACATTTTAAGCCACAGAACTTGCCTCATAGAGAATTTTGAATGTCTGCTATGATTTCCTTTTTTGCTGTGGAGATTAAACTGCTAGAGCTCGCTATGTTGTATTGGATAATCATATCCTTTTCAATACACAGCCTTGCAACATTTATTTACATTTTTTTTAAAATATCATTTCAAACAATCTTGGCATGATTTTAATTTGTTTAATTTTTTTCTTCAGGATACAGCCAAGGGGGTTGGAATAATCAAACTCCATGGGATTCTGGTAGCAATTCGGGAGGATCGTGGGGAAATCAAGGGAATAGTGGAGGGTACGGTGGCAACCAGGGCGGTAACTGGGGCAATCAGGATAACTTTGGAGGCGGATACCAGCAAGGGTACAGTGGGGGACCAGTGCGCAACCAGTACAACCAGAGTAGGCAGGCACCGTACGGCGGCGGTGGCCCCATGGGAAACAATCAAATGGGTGGTGGTGGTGGCTATGGATCAAACAGTGGGTACGGTAATATGGGGGGTAACATGGGAGGCGGAGGCGGCAATATGGGGGGACCCCGAAGATATTAATTTGTGCCTAAATAATGTAAGTATACGGCATTCACCACATGTACCTTAACGTAAATATTATTAAGAACGGCAGCGCATATTGTGCTGTGCGATTCTTTAGTTCTAATTGGTAGACAGAAAGATGACATTTATTATTCATACAATTTGTCTTATTTTAAGTGTAACTAATAGTTTGTTAACCTGTAGGTCCCGTTCGCTAATGGCTAGTCAGGCAGGCTATCAAAATCATGGCTATGCTTAGGAAACATCAGCTAGTTTAGTGGAAAAGAATTACACAGTTTCAAGCTAGTTCTCCGTACATCCGATCCCAGAGACTAGGAATAGAGGACACCTAATTCAGTTGAGAAATATATTCGAATAGGAAATGATGCGTCAATTTTAAGATAAACGAACAATTGAGTCTTTGACAGTGTAGGGATGTTCAGTGTTTACAATAGTGTTTATATTTATGTGAAGTTTCTTATGTATCTATCAGATGTGATAATTTCTGTAACAGGCAGATGTAATTTGTTCAGTTAGCTTGACATCTGAAGGTGTTAGTTCAATTGTATCATCTCAGCACACTCAGTTACCCGTAAAGGAAGACAGGACCATGGCATTGCAACTAATAGATGAATGTTAGATAGTATAGTTTGTCAGCCAGTATTCTGTTTCTATTACGGATAATGTTGCAGTCTCATCTTGGACAAACAAGTCTTAGGATAAGTTTTCTGTGTATTTTACATTTTTACTATTACTGAAATTGTATTTAGTGTATTTAGCATTTTTAAATGTGGCGGGGTCGCGACACCCCGCCGCACGTGTATTGTAAGGAATTATTTTAACACTAGGAATTGATTCCCGTCTTAGGTAGGATTATATGAATTTAGTGAAATGTCATATGTCTACTATAGATAATGTAAATTTATTCAATAAAGGTATTTACGAGTGATCTCAGGAAACACTTAACTGCGGGTTAATTTTTTCCCTTTACTAATAAAAGAGAAATTAATATTGTTTGTTTTACATGGCGATTCCACCTGTGGCCAATTAACACCCTGATTTATGCTATGCTCGAGCAGCTGCATCGGTAAGTACGGTTGCCAATGAGTGATTTTTCAATTTTTTTTGTTTTTCTCTGAGTGGGTAATATAACATTTTGTTCGCCAAGTTATGTTTTTGTTCATTACTAAAAACAGACCACTTTCATCTCCCATCAGTGTGTCCATTGTAACAGTTCAAATATTCTAACGTAAGTGACTTTCATTGTGATATGGATGTCTGCTTTTGGTGTTGAGCATATTTCGATTGCAGATAATGCAATAACTAATTGCGTCGTCATGTCAGTTGATGCAGGATATGTCCGCCGACTAGCAGTGGTAAGTGAATTGAAGATTTAATTTATTTATGTAATAAATTTGACTTCCCTGGTTGTGGTGCAATTATTTTAAGAAAGCTTGCACTCGAGATTTCAACATTTTCATTCGAACTTTTTATGACAAAGATTTGTTGTGAAAATTTTGGGTTCAATTGTTTGAAACTTCGAATGAAGTTCGTCTTAACCCTCGATTTGATTTCATTTTCTTATCAAATTTAGGGTGGATGTATAAACAATTGATTTTAAGGGAAGATCAAAAACTATTTATCTTACAATATAAAGATTGTATGTATTTTCAATAAAGTATTTTATTTCATAAATTTGTGTATTATTTTCGATCCCAATTATTGTTACAAAAAAATAAGATAAGGTTCGGTGGGCAGAATAAGAACGGTTGGGGCTTTGTCTCAGACGTTTGCAGTTTCCAGGGGAGTGAGACAAGGGGACGCAATATCCCCGGTATTATAAATTTTTGCCTTGGAGGCTGCCATGAGAACCGCACATCGGGCCGACACGCCGATCCTTAGAGGGATACGGCAAGCCGGGATATGCATCGTCTCGATCAGTTCGAGAGAAGTCTTACGACGGATTTTCGAGACCGCGTCCGGACGAGGCTAGTCCCGGATATAGAGACATGCGTTCCAATACCGAGGTCGTAGGTATGTATGGGGATATACCATTGTCCTCATACATTCGCACGCAACGCCTACATTGGGCAGGGCATGTAGCCCGAATGGGCAGCGATAGGATGCTCCATACTATCGTGGATCCTAGGTCTGGGGGAACCCGCCCCGTTGGGAGGCCAAGACTTCGGTGGAGAGACGTGGTTGGGGCTTGGGCGATATATGGAGGAAGCCCAGAACCAGCAGAAATGGCGTAATGCCCGTCAGGTCGCAGCTACTCGTTTCGGGTCAGGGTCCACTTTATTATTATTAATTGAAAAACATTAGATATCAAAGCGATCAGGTATTTACTAGATTATTTAAGACGTTTTTAGTTCGGGTCGAATTTTGGCCTAAAGCATAATATATCAGTAGTACCAACTGTAGAGTTGGCTTGGAGAATCGGGTCAAAAGTACCTCGTATCAGACATTTGCGCTATGCTAAGTGATTGGATGTATCCATGAATTGCTGAAGTCAGTTAATATTTTATAAATTGAGCTGTTGAATGACACTGCCAAAATCTTGTACAGTCAACCCTCCTATAGCGTTCACTTCTATAGCGTTTGCAGCGGTTTTTTGTATAGCGTTCCCTCGGCAGGAGCGTCAATGAAAATATAAAAATATAAAAATGGCTGAAATGTTTAATTTGCTTCAAATCGCAAAGAAAGTTAAAAAAACCTAACCTCAAATTTTGTATGGGTGCCTAACTTTCTAAAGCGTTTTTTTTCTATAGCGTGCTCTCTATCTGAACGTTATAGAAGGGTTGACTGTATTGTGATTAGGGCTTGCAATTTACAGTCAAATTGGAATAACCGGTAAAGAGTAAATAATTCTCATTACCAGTGTAGCGGTTATTCCACCGCGCTTTAATTTTAACTTAAAACACCAAGCGGGATCTAGGGGCATGATCGATATGACCTCCGCCACGATGCCAAGGCGGCCAACCCCTCGTCCTAGGCAGTGACAACCACAGGTTGGGTCCGGTGCCTGAGGATCTGCAGGGTCTCCGTTAATGCGTCGCCTAGTGTGTTTACTCATGCTGCGCGTCTGTCAACTTAATAAATATAATTAGGGTGGCCACCGTAACGGAGACCTTGCAGATTCCACGCATCGGACCCAACCTATGGTTGTCACTAACTAGGACATATGCCAGGGAGACCGTACAGAAGCTCCCCCCGAATTCCCTATCGCTATCGTCTACGTACGATGACCAGCCCCGCACGCTAAAGGCTGCGCTTGTGGCCATGACCATCGACGGACGATCGCTCAACCAATGATCCAACCATTACACGAAATAATAGTTTTATTGATATAGTAAACCGCAGATTGAGTACACGCCGCCGACTGAGTTGTCGCGGCACGTATCACTAGTACGTTTCACTCATAATCGGCATATCGCACAGGAGCGAGGGAGAAAAATTATTGTGGCATCTATAAATTATATTAAAAGAAAGAAAAACCTTTAACCCTTATAGGGCAAATGCTGAAATTGGTTAATATATTAACCAGTCGCTTAAAGGTCCATATTTCCAAGAGCGCCCACAGAAATGTCTACTTTTGTACTATAGTACGTTGTCGAAAACGCTCTTTGGTTAATTTATTGTTCCAACCGCGTGAAGTTTCCGTTGTTGACTGGATATCTACGTGTTTAGGCCCGCGCCACAAAATAAAACCATCACCGTGTGCGCGTGCGACTGACAGTTGACGAGTGCAGTGTCTTATCTAGAGCATACAGTAATACCCCCAATAGCGCGAGTTCCGATAACGCGAATTTTAAAATAACTCACGGAATTCACCCTAATAACGCGAGCTTTTTGGCTGGGTGCGCCTGTGTGTTGATCTCGCTCGCACATATCCATGTCCTCATG
>JAGXCT010036087.1:0-84265 GCA_022495035.1 Philopotamus ludificatus | reverse complement strand
CAAGAACGCTTTTTGGTTAATTTATTGTTATTGACAATAAGTATTGTCAATAACAGGGGGTCTCCTATATTTTCTACAAATAATATATTTTTGTAAACCGCGGTCCGCCCTTAATTTTATGGCAGCCCTCAAACTGTTGGTAAAAATCTGACAAATTGAATCAAGAATTTTAAAAATAACCTAAAAAATATATTACATAACACAATAAATGTCTCAGGATAACCAAAGTGTTGCCGCTTTACCAAAGGCACTCCTAAAATATGGCAGAACTGGATTTTTTGAGGTTGGCAGGATTGGATTCCTAAAATTGGCCGAACTGGTTCTTCCCTGAAGTTTTCAGGACTAGTTTTATCCCAAGGTTGGTAAAACTGGTTTCCTCCTAATGTTGGCTGAATTGGATTTCTTCTGTTGATAGAACTGGTACTCCTCGTGAGGTTTACAGGGCTGAATTTATCTTAAGGTTGGCTGAACTGGATTCCTCCTAAGGCTGACAGGATTGGATTCTTTCTAAGGTTGGCAGAATTGAATTTCCCCCGAAGTTGACAATACTTGATTTTTCTGAGATTGTTACTGGGTTTGGCAGAACTGGATTTTGAACATATCGCTTAAAAAAACTATAAAAAAACACGTTAAACAAGGATAGGGTTTATTTATATGAGGATTCGATTGCAGTAACTTCTCGACTTACGACCATTCGCATAATTACGATGAAAAAAAATTGTAAAAAAACCGCTTTATAGTTTTTGACTAATATCCAAAATGTGGTACAAGTCTAATCATGCAGTTGATTATATCCACTTGTCTTCAAAAAAATGTATGACTTTTGTCCAAGCAATTGCAGGAACGAATCATCCAGCCGTACAGTAAAATATCTCACAAGCATGAGGAAATAGAAGAGATAGTCAATATTGTACAATTTGCTTAACCACTTAATTTGGAAAATGATGTTGAGGAATTCATAAACCATAATTTGATTGCAAAGGAAAAAGGACGAGTTACTGAGAATATTGAAGTTTCGAAGGTCGCATCTCTTTCAGCAAACACTTACTTGACTTGTTAATATGAAATTTATAAGGAAAAGAAACAAAAAACTTTACCAATTAACCTGAACGTGTTTATAAGAAAAGCAAACCTCATCACTGCAATCGCTAAAAAACAATATGAGTCACCAATCAATATTAGTCACCAATCAGTATTACATGATGAAAATACTCCAGGATAATTAATAATAAATAAGAATAATTTACATACTATATGTCTCTTATTTCTAATTATTTTTTATGACTTATGATCGTTTCGACTTGCGTCCAAGTTGGTGGAACGGAACCCCGTCGTAAGTCATATTTAAAATTGTGGTAGTTTTAAAATTCTTAGTCCGGCCCATAAGTAAAGAACTGAAATACGAAAGCTTTCTGTTGATTACTTACAGAAAACAGCATAGATGAATAAAATGACATTTGAAGATTGATTCAATACTAAATAGGCCCTAAAAGTAAGAGGTTTTTTTTTTATACATTTGAGTCTACCTTCTCTTCCATTGAAAACAGACGATAGTCTTATCTTTATTTTTTTTTACCTTAATTGTCCTTGACTCCAAGGATATGAGACTATGCCTCTTTTACTTTTCATCGAGGTTTTAATCGCACGTTATATTTTATTTGCATGCGTTTTTTTTATTTATAAGGATTTGGGGATTAGAAATGTGATAAGATTAAAAGGGTAGGAGTGCATTTAAAAGTAAAAGTACTTTATCTGGGAATAATTTAATGATAATAGATTTGGGAACTAAGGATTGTGATATTTTATAGTCAGGATGATATTAGGTTAAAAATAAAAGTTTTTTGTATTTTTAAATTTTGAAAGGGATTTGAAAAAGCAAAGAGTTTTGATATAATTATTTAAAGATAGGATTTTAAGGTCGTTTCGTGTACCATCGGTGCTTTAATCATTTGTCTATGTAGTACGTTAATTTTAACTTGAAGTTTAACACTTTACACTCTGTCGACTTTTAGTAGAATCTATGAGTTACTCTCATTATATATTTTTTTATAATCCATTGGGAAAATAAATAAGAAGTATCATATTCATTTTTGATCTGATAAACGATTCAAATAACGACATAATTTTATTTAAATTGAATAAAAATAAACGTGGTTTAAGTTGTTTAATAAAAAGCTTTTGGGCCAATACGTCTGGCCCTCGAAGTTGGAAAAGGTTAAGTATATTATGCTATATAATTAACATAATTCTCG
This sequence comes from Philopotamus ludificatus, assembly GCA_022495035.1. Lineage (NCBI taxonomy): Eukaryota > Metazoa > Arthropoda > Insecta > Trichoptera > Philopotamidae > Philopotamus > Philopotamus ludificatus. The sequence goes on along the minus strand of JAGXCT010036087.1, from coordinate 82,013 downwards.
ATTATCCGTACTACCATCTAATATTTATATTATTGTATAAAGAAAATAAAAATAACCTTTTTGTTCTGTTCGCTGTTGTATAAGAAATCGTAAATAAGTTACGCTACAGAGGTCAATTAATACAAATTGCGTAAGTTTTGAAAACTCTGATATCGGAAGCTGTAAGACTTCAAAAGTCTTTTAACATTTTAATTTTATCAGAAAATAATTTCTATATAAAAAAACGTTTACTTATTTTTATAATCAAAGATAATGTGTATACACGTTTAATTTCATTATATTCAGCGATCAACAACCTTGTATCACAATCGTTTGATATACTTCCGGATCGCAACAAAGCGATATATGTTTCAAATGCGATTTTTTAAATATGCATAATCACGATTTACATTGATTTTTTTTACTTTCACGGAATACGATATACATTTATTCAGGAAGTTTAAATCCTGACGCCTTTGCTGTTGTAACTTTCTGGGATTGGATTCCTTAACGTTGGGATACGATTCTATTAATTTTGCACGTGTCGGCTTTGGTTTTATTGGTACGACCTCAATTTTTTTTCACTGTCAGTATGCTCGATGCTAAATTTAACCAGATAATGATTTTGATTACATTTTTAAGATGTGTTTACATCGCTACATATGATGTTGCATGTATTTGTAAACATGTCAAGCGTCTAGAAAGATCTCCCGGCATCGGTACCGGGTGAAGAGGATGAGAATAGGGGAGAGAGCAGGGAAGCGAATAAGGAATCTCGAACCAGGGCGCAAGCGTGATTCTATCGATCGAGCCGGTTCACGTATATAGCATTGGCTTTGTATTTTCTCAGGCTTCCCTGAAAGCTTGTTCATTATAAGGCCTATTTGTTCATTTAACACCAATCCAATCTATGTTTAATTTCCAATTTTCCACATCAACATGGACAATAATCATCATTCGTCATTATTTACATAGAATATTTGAACGAATGGATGATATATCTATCATAGAAATGATTCAGCATAGCAATATCTTATTTTGTAGCACCGTACTAATATTTTTAATGGACTCTAAAGTATCAATTTAGCTTAATTAACGCTGATTTAATTGTATACACGAATAAAAGCGCTGTAAATTAATTGAGACAATAAATATTGATTGTCCTAAATCATACGTAGATATACATTTTTCTTTATATTTTTTTTTATATCAAAGTCACGGATTTCAGCAAATTAGTTCAAGGCCTGAATTTTAATGGACGTTTTTATCACTTGCCCCTCTCTCTCCTTCCCGTCTCATACAGGTCGATCAATTGTTCAAACGTTCCCAGAAGACCTTCGAAAATGTCTGCTCAACTCATAATTTTCGGGTATATCCGGGATATATTGTGCAGGACAATGTCGCAACACGTTTATATAAAAAAAATCAGACTTTTGATTCACGCAGTTTTCTAAATCAATTAGCTAAAAATAAATGGCCGAATATTAATTGTTCTTTGCATTTCCATGAATCAACTGTTATGAAAGAAGCGCAACAGGTAGAAAATTGCGTATTGATTTCGTTTGCTAGAAAACATCGTAGACGAAAAAATTCTCATATTTCTTTCAGTATTCGCCTTTCATGTTTTTCATTCCATGAGTAAAGGCAATATCTTGCCGGAAAATTTGATTATGCAAATTTTTAGGTCGAACGTGTTTTGTAGTATATATTCGTACATATTGCCATAAATCATTCTATTTAATAAATTGTTCTGCATAATATTTAGCCGCAAACAAAATTTAATATCATGCTCATAAAATATGTAATAATTTTTATTTTATCTCTATATATTATCAAAAATATTATTACACACGTTAAATAATTATTCATAGTTATTATAAATATTATTTCAATAATTTCATATTTTAAGTACATATACTAGAGGGACCAAGAAGAAATCGCGTATTTTATAAACAATACAAATATAATTGCAGCTTTTCGATCTCCTTTTTTAAAAAACTTGCTAGTTTTGAATCAAAATATCGGTTCAATGTTTGCATTTCGAAAGCATTTATCTCTTGGGACGTGCTTCATGGACCTGAAAAGTTAATAATTGGATGGAGCGTGGTCTGGTGAATATGGAGGGTATAGTAGAACTTTTTTAGAACCCGTTTCACTCTTCTAATTCTTGTTTTGTCGCATTGGCGTGATGAGCTTCGATTTTCAATTCTGTTCAATTTGCTGATGCACTTTAAATGTAACTGTATTGTGGACCGAATTTCTGTCATAATTCTTCAATGATTCAACCAGGGATTTCAATACGACATAATTGAATTTGGAGGGTAGTCTCGACATCGCATCCTTTAAATTTAAATTGCCTGATTTAAACTTTTGAAGCCAAAATTAGCATCTATTACTTTTAGCACTTGACAACTTTGTTAATGGATTTAGTAGCCTTGCTGAGGTTTAGTCCCTAATCGTAAAATAATAACATACAATGTCTAATATGTCCTTTGTCAGTTTCTGGCAATAAACAGATGCATTGCTGTTTTTTTTATTATTAGAGTAAAAGGCCATTATATTTGCTATTATCGTCTAAATTCGTCGTAACTTTTCGAGTTCAAATACAGCTGGCGTACACTGATAACTTTTTTCAGCAATGTTTTGCTAAACGATTGAAGGGTATTTTTCTGTTTGTTAAATCGATCCCAAACCTTTTCCTATTTTGCTTCAATTTTATAACAGATTCTTTCAATTTTTATTTTTCAGTTGTGCGTATTAGTAATTTTTTATTAGATTTTCATTATCATTCGAAAAATTTTGTTTAGCCTTATCTTATCATGTTATTGTCTTGAAATTTTTAAACAATAAATCAACATGCGTTTTGACTTAAAAATCCCGAACGCACAGGAATTAATATTATGTACTTTATACTACAACTTTGAAAACTTAAACTTTACCTTTCAATTATTCTATATACTTTCATAATATATTCAGCATTAAAATACGGACATATTAATAATTAAAATAAAATTATCAGCTTATACATATTGATATTTTGCTGATGGTTAAATGGTTTAATTGAGATACGCGTACCGATGGGGTCTATTGGGGACTCCAAGTATTTAATTTGTTTAAAAAAAATCTAAGGAATTATATATATTAATAAATCTTATAAATAATCATCAGCCTTATTTATATATAATATTGTCCCCAATTGCGAATAACAAATAAAAACAACAATACTCGCTTCCGTTGCCACGGGCGCGATTTTTTTCAATCTTTTTTTCTCAGTCTGCATGTCATTTACGCGTAATATTGATTAGTAGAAAAATCCAAAACATCGGCCAAAATTTGAAGCATATCATGAATAACTAACTATTGATGAAGAACTCACCAATATCTTGACTGTAGTGTTGAAAATTATTTTGCCTCAATCCTCTTACACTTCACTGTGAGGTTGAGTAATAAGTTCCAGCATATTTATTAATGAAAACAATTTTTTTTAAGTCGTGAAGCGATTAAATATCATTATTGGATTTTTTTTTATATAAACGATTAATCCACTTATTTTTATGAACGTGAATTAAAGGAGAACTAGGAATTAATTTATTATATTACACATTTGAGTTTGACTTTAGGTGGGGCTGCGTTATCATGCTGTAAAATGATTCCTCTTCGATTGAAATAACCTGGACGTGAATTGTCGACAATAAATTTTAGCAGTTATATTTTCGTTTGGTTTAAGAAGTTGATAGTGAGCTCCAGTCATATTGTACCATAAATAATACATAAAAGTACCTTCCGAAGGGTTAATTCTTTTTGGGCGTTGAAACGGGAGTTTGTTTTTTAGTATGCTATTTTTTTTTCTCTACATTATACGATTCTTATCTCCAGTACTAATTTTCGAGTAAAGGGTGGGTTCTATGTCTAGACAAGAGGGGAGCAAATGTGTCACTCTGCTTTGTACAAACTATCCGCGGACAGTTGGTGCAGCTTTCAAATACCTATCCTGCTTATTTTGCTAAGGCGTATTAAATATTCATATGTTGTCGATGTTGAAAATAAGAGTTTTTGTGATAACTCTTACTTTATATTTTGGAGAGGATCTGATTCAATTAAAGATCGCAGCATAACTTCATAAAAAAATGTAGGTGGTTCTGATTTAGTCCTGCAATTTTCTGTCACTCGATTTAAAGCGGCTAAACCAAAATTGACAACTCTTCGACCAATAATAGTTGACGAAAACGTGGTACAAACGTTCGTATCATTGGCTGCTAACCATTGGCGGCTTATGGTACATACGCTGTATCATCGGTCACCAAGCTTTGGGCACGTCATGGTACGATATGTGTTAATGCAGTTACTTGAAAAAATATCATAGTCTATGTAAAAATAAGCGGGATCTTAGGACTCAACCTTATAGCGGTGAAACTTAATAACCAATAACTTTTTTGGAATTAAATGGGATTTTGGGATGTTTTTGGTTTGCATCTGATGAAATTTCCATTTTCGTCTCGGCGACTCCTATTTTGAGGCTAGCGGATGCAATAATGGGGTGGTAGGATGGAGGGCGTCCCTCGCATCTGGAAATAGAGTGCGCGGGACCGGGCGGGCCTCTTCCTGCGGGAAGGGCGACGGCGCCGCGCATGCGCCCTCGGCGCCGTACACACCCTTGCCGCACACAGGCACACAGGCACGTAGCACACTCACCCATTTCGCGTAGAGCCGCCAAAGCCCGTATCGCGGTCGCGGGAGCAGGTCGTCTCTCGTCCCACTTCAGACCTCATCATCCACCGGGCAAGAGTCACCATTTGGAATTAGGAAGCGAATTTCAATCGGTGAGACCCCCCACAATATATTTACATTCTCATTGTATCCGCTTCTCGTTCTATTCCGATTTGTTGACGGACGCTACGACATATCCTACTACGTATATACCAGTATGTACTCTTTGTCTGGTACGTGACGTTTCGCACGTATATACGTTTACCTTAACTATTATCTCTTTTCGCAAATATTGTATTTCAGTGTGCGTTTTCTCGCTATTGCGTATTTTTTTTATTCAAATTTGTACAATTTTTGTATTGTGGGACGCGTATCCTGTTCCGTCCGGCGCCAGACGACGCCGTGTTGACGCGCAATAGTTCCTTTGTTAGGCGTCCTTTCGCTTTGAAGGTCATCGCTGTTGGAAAACTCGTGTCCTTTATCCCGTTCCAATAGAAGATGTTGCGTAATAATTTCTTCGCACGTTACTACGTATCTGATTTTACGCTCCCCCGGATTACGCATTTATAAATGATAAACAACAAACTTTCTCCGTCGATTGTGCGATTTCGGTTTTACGCGGTTTTCAAAATTGCGTCCTCTATTTGATTTTTATTATTTTGATTTAATAAATTAGGTAGACACGGCAATCTATCTACACTTTACACGTTTTGTTTTAAAATTATTTCCGTTAATAGATGACACATTCTATATTTCAATATGTGTTAAAAACATAAAATAAATATTTATCGTCAAATCTACGTTCTACTCTCATTAATTGCATTTTTCGAATATATAAAAACAGATTTTTATTGGTAAAATGATTTTTTTATAAATAAATAGAAAAAAAAGTGGTTCAATTTTTTTGCTAAAAAATATTTTGGGCCAATACGTCTGGCCCACAGAGTAGAATATGTTAAAAAAGATGTAGCTTACACATTATATATATTTCATATTCATTGTATTTTATCTTTGACCTCATATACCCTTTGTGCCATTATTTTTGTAATCAAAATAATAGCAAATAAATCAATATTGTTCGTGTATGCGGTGTAACCGAGGAACCGTCCTACTGTTCGGCAAAAACGTGTTTATTTTTTGAAACATTTTGTATTCATTGAATTTAAAATGGCACTCATAAATTCCATGAATATAAAGTATTCGATTATCCATTGGAATAATGATCTCTTATAGCATTTTCCCCAGTAGAGCACACTTTTTGTATGACTTTGTTTAATATGGGAAAACGTAAAGAACACTGAACTCTTTTCTCGCGGATTTTTTACACGGTTTTGAAATAACACGATACACAAAGGAGAACAAATACTAGGTTTTTACTCATTTAGCACAAATGGACATAATTTTATATTGCAATAAACAGTAAAATTATGAAACAGCATTTTCTCATTTATGATCTCAGTTTCTGAGAACGAGCTTTAAATTGATAACAGTTTCCTAATAATAAGAAATTCAGCAACACAAGTAAAAAAATAGGTTCATTAAATTCTGACACATCAGATGTTTCATTAGTTTTATTTTTTTCTTAACCCCTTTCAGTGCGGGGCGCATGACGTACATGCGCATACAAATCGTGTCCAGGGTGCGGCCGCATGTCGTACATGCGCGAGATTCTTTAAAACTTGAACATGTCGTTACATGTAAACTAGACCGAGTTAAGTGATGGTGTTTATTTTAAAAATCAGCTAATAAACACAGCTATCAATAAATATACAACATATCACAAGAAATTTATAGGAACCATGTAATATGTAAATATGAATAGTAACGGTTCAAATCAAATCTAGTACGGGAGACGTATCTTGGCTCAGGGGTTGTTAAGGGTGTTCCACGTACATAATGTTCCGTGTATGTGTACGGATAAGAAAATTGCATTTCGCATTTTTGATTTTGATTTGCATTCTCATTTTTTTCTCACTTAATCTCTGTTTGAGCAATTGATATTTTGTTCGATTTATTATTACGAAAATAAATCGAATCGAGTTTATTTTTTTAGTTGAGATGGAAGAACATATCCTAATCAACATGTTTGCATAAATCTCTTATAGGAAAATGGTCTAATATAGCGGTAAACGATAAATACAAATTTACCTCGCCAAAAAAATAATTTAGTCCAAAACGGTTCATTAAATTCTGACACATCAGATGTTTCATTAGTTTTATTTTTTTCTTAACCTAGCCGTGGCAATTTAGCCTATTTAGGACCCCAAGTATTTCCCGAATAACTCTTTTAATATAAATCCTACATATCACAAATTTTTGGATTTGTTTAAAAAGTCTAAAGAATAAGTATTATATATAATTATTGACATTAATTGTCTGCAATTGGAAAAAAAATAAAAACAACAATATTCGCGATGTTTTTTCTCGCTTGGATCCGGGACGATGTGCCGAGTGCGAGCGAAACCGTGCGATTGACACGTGCCGTGACAATTCAGTCGGCGGCGAGTCCTCAGTCTGTGGCGGGACATCACCGAGTGCGCTTGTTAATTACGCATCATATTGATTAGTAGCAAAATACAAAATGTCGACCAAATTATGAACCATATCAAAAATAACTAACTATAATTATTATTAGAATATTCCCTTTTCCTGTATTCCTTTTTATTATTAAATAAACCCCCTTTGGACGACGCGGCTGGTTTCGAGCCGCCGTGACTTATCGGTTAAAATAATACAGTTTTTTTTAGTTTAATGAACCTTCTATTTCATCTATAACATTCTATCGCTTATTTAAATATTTTAAATACGCGGTTTTTGAAAATTGTTATAATTTTAATTTGAAATGATTGAATTAATTTTGCGATATATTACGTATTTATTCACATTTTCGCGTACAATAGTCGTTGATATTGTAAATGTATTTGATTTGAAGGATTTTAATTTTTTTTAAATGGCAAAAACTTTGAATGGACATGGCCTAACCAAATTTGGCGGCAATTTATTTTTTGCCTTATCATTCTTTGGCGAACCATTCGATTTAATTGATTTAATGCGTATTTTCAATTTTGGCGCAATAAAATTGCACCATCATTGCAGAAGATTATTTTTTTAGATCAATAAAGGAAAAATTTGCACCATCTGTATATTGAGTCAATTGCTGTAAAATTATTTAACATATGCGAATTGTTTTATTACGTTTGATATAATTTTGAAATTTATATATATTTATATATGTACATGGGCTATGCATATTTGTTATTTGTTTTACTATGTCGTATTAATTATCTCATACGAAACGTCATTGCATTAACACTCAAGGACCCGGTCCCGCGTTAGTGCGGAAATTTTCGTAAACGGTAAAACACCCGCTCCCGCACTAGCGGAGTTCACACGAAAACGATGCTATCTAATTCGCTACAAAGGCTTTCTTTTCAAAGTTTACGACTGGACACAGTTTCGTTCATTACTCTGCATGCCCTGTGTAAAATATATGACATATGTATTTATTTATGGTTAAAAACTGTCCTTGAAATAATAGATTATTTAGATCGAAAACTTTCCAGTACTTACGCATCGACTGTAACGAATTTGGATTTTTGTCTATCCATTCAACAAAATAACTTTTTTGGAATATTTATGTGGTTCAACCCGTCACATCCTTTATTACAAAGCTAAAATTACCTGCATACTACATACAGATATCTATATGTTTTTTATCGTCTAAAATACAATAAACCACCATTTTCACAGCTCGAAAATTTTATTTTTTATCTAAATATTCTAATAATCTAATATAAGTATACTATACGTAAAATACTTCTAGCACATTAGAATTATCTCCGATAAGAAAAAAAGTTATTAAGCAATTTTTACAGAGCCGCGAGAAAATGCAAGATCGATAAAAAGATGCGGGTTTAGGTGTAAGTTTCGCCTGAAAACAGCGGGAGCTTGAGTGTTAATAAAACACGTTGTTAATCTTGATATTATGTTAATTACCTTGAGTTCATCAACCGAAGACATAATTTCACAATACTTTATTTAAATAAATATTTTCTTGGAATTTGTATTTGTATTTTGTCCTTTGATCGCGATCTTTTATTTCATTTATAGGATTATATTCTTTTTTCAATAGTCAATTACGCAAGTATTTTTTTTACGTAATTAAGAAATTCTTAGATTTTTATATTATACAACTTTTAAGGTATAATGGGATATAATACTTGGTTTTCTTTTATATATTTTTTAATAAAGCTTCTTTTCAATAAGAAATATAATTTAAAAAAATCTCTGTAGTATTGTTTTATAATATAAAATTATTTTGGTCCACAGTGAAATGTTAATATTTGTTCTTACATAAACTTTCCACATTTTTTTCACGCGAAATGTTACTTTTACGACTTTTGCACTGTGGCCAATTACGTATATTTATTGTTTAATTCCGTTTTCTCCAGTGTTCCAATATCTCTAATTCTCGACAATGGCGTTATATAGTAGAGTTCTGACCTAGTTTCAGCATCTTAAAATGGATTATTCCAAAACTACCCTATAAAACGTATATATTATATAATATGTTCTCTATTGAGAGCTGGGTCAGGTTTATGAGCGACGTATTTTATTGCCAGGTCATAGTTATGACGTTTTAAATTACAAATTGCTGCACAAGAAGATCTCCTTTGTATTCGAAATTGCATACAAAATTGCATTAATTATTTCTGATGAAGATTTATGGTTTTAGTGCAATATAACGAATAGTTGGTTATTAATCACATCATTTCAAATCGTCATCTACTTGATTTTCAAGCCTTTTTTTAAATTATTAGGTAATTTAAATTAGTCATAAATATTCGTTATGCAATTGTGATACGTTTCAAAGACTACCGGAAAAAAGATAAGATTCACATAAAAATAGTATGTATACAGGTTCTACTACTTGAGAGCGATTCAAAATATGTCATTTTACAATTTAACCGATTCATCACGGCGACTTGAAACCAACCACATCGCCCGAAAGGGGTCTATTTACAATGGAAAATAGACCCCAAGCATTTTAAGTCAAGCTATCGATGAATTCTTCATTAATATCTTGACTTTTTTTCAAAATGAATTATACTAAGAATAAAAATATTTATTCACGACATGCTTCATATTTGGTCGATATTTTGTATTTTTATACTAATCAAAATAACGCTTAAATGATACACACACTCGGCGATGTCCCGCCGCAGACTGAGGTCTCGCCGCCGACTTAATTCTCGTGGCAATTGTCAATCACACGGTTTGATTCGCACTTGCACATCGTACCGGATGCGAGCGAGAAATAACAACGCGTCCGGGCCAACTGAAGCAAATATTGTTGTTTTTATTTTTTTAAAAGGTATCAAAGTAAAAATCAGTGTAAAAAGAGAATCGTTGTATTTTGATATCAATTTTAAATCTACTTCTTGTGCATGATTCCCTCTTTAGAGGACCATGGACATTATAGTGAAAATGGGTTGGTTTCTCATCTTCTGCAATACAAAATAATAATAATTTTATATGAATTCTACTTCTAGCCTATTATTTTGACAAATCGTCAGCTTCCTCCGCATTTCCCGAGTGTAACTCAAAATTCTCTCCAAAGGTCATCCGTATACCAACTGCGAGCAGAAACAGTCAACAATCATAATATACTCGTTGTTACCTTCGAGTTATTAGGGGTACGCAATTTTCCAAATATAGCGATAAAATTTAATAATTTTTATTAAGGCATATTGTCGCCTCGTCGATAATTTGTTTTGATGGCTTTCTTTTGACGTTCCAATATTGCCACACCTGTCTCCATATTGACAGAAGTGTGTAGTTGTTCTGGGTCACTTCACTAATTATTGTGCACTGTGATAAAAAAATGTTTTTGTCGCTCGAATACGTATTATTATTTCACAAATGGAAACTGGTTTGAGCTGGACGAATGGTTGAAGACACATTAATCTATCCGCCACGTGATGATCTCACTGTCAAATTGGTAATTATTATCAAAGGCTAGCTCTCATTGCCGGCACAATTAATTACAATTAGTTAATTGCCGAACCGCCTCATTGATTTTTGACCCGCAACCCGAAACCATGACCATTAAATCTATTTCCGTTGCCCTTTTTCCATTTTCCATCCTCCAGTAAATGCCCATATAGCTCGGTTGATTCTCTTATCAGTTTTATTGAAAACACATTTAATTATTTTCTTTAATTAGCAAAGCAGCATTGAACATGTTTTTTTTTTATTTCTAATTAGCATTATAAATATTTTTATACATAATTAATTTGCTTACTAAATATATATTAGCACGGTTAATATATGAATCCTATTTTTTCGGTTTTTCGTTTGCATATCACGCAAAGTACAGAAATAAATCGACATACATATTTATATAGAAAATACGGTAAAATTATGATTTTCTGAACGTCGTATACAACTTTTTTAAATTTATATCAAACATGTCAATCATGATAACATATACATATAGTCGTAAATAGCACGGATTCCATGTGTTTAATCATATATTTATTTATTCTGTCCAGTTTATTGTTTTTTCGAGCGCCTTTGTTTAACCCTTTTAATGATTATCGTGACTCTGAATAAATTTTCGAATAATAATGGTATTTATTAATTAAAAATACCTAAAAATATATTAAGATTTTTTGAATAAATATAAAAAATCAATCCATCATAGTAAAATTTTATTATACATTAAACTCTTTGTTTACGCGGTAGATACGTTTCATCAAAAACCATGCAAAAAGTTATAGAATTCATTAAAAATTCAATGATAGGTTCCCTAAATTGAATAAAACCGTGTTATCAATAGCCGTGCCGATGAGGTCTATTGAGGACCCCAAGTTTTTGATTTTTCTCAAATAACACTTTTATATAAATCCTGCATGTCACAAACTTTTTGTATTGTTTGTTTTCGCGATGTTTTTTCTCGCTTGCATCCGGTACAATGTGCCGAGTTCGAGTGATACGTACTCTGAGAGTTGAGTTGAATTTTGAAGCATATCATGAATAACTATATTTATGCTTAGAATAATCTATTTAAAAAAAATCGATGAAGAGTTCATCAATATTTTGACTTGAAATGCTCCCTGAGAGATCCCATTCGGACTACGCGGTTGTTTTTGAGCCGTCATGACGGATGAGTTAAAAAAACAACATTTTAGTATAGAAAATCGTATACAAAGGTGATAATGAAACAAAATATTATTTATACATATGTATTTCAATTAAGAAAAAAATAATACTAACGACACGTCTAATGTGTTGGAATCGAATGAAGCTTTTTGTTTGTTTTTTTGTCCTGTGTTTTTGAATTTCTTATTATTAGGAAATCTGCTATCCACTTCCAGGGGAATAATAGTGTGAGCGACGCATTTCCCTTACATCTTTAGCATCTTTATCGAAACCTTTTAATCGTTTAAATAGTTAGAAAAAGGATTATTCGTGTAAACATATATTATTTAATTTTTTAGAGGATCGTGTTTTTTCAAAACTGCGTGAAAGAATATGCTGCGTATGAAATATTGAAACAATCAGATATTTGCGAAAAATGTTTTTATCTAAATATATATCTTATCATATAATGAATCAACGAACATTTCCTTCTGGAGAATTCCATATTAGTTTTATTAAATAAATGAATCATTTACATTAAAACAAACATTTGTATCTTTTCATAATCGCATGTGTTAAAATTTTATGTCAATCTTCGAGATGAATTTCCAACAAATATCCGTGTTGACGTGTGTGCTGGTGTTCGTTGTCCATGTCGTGTTTACTGGTGCGATACAGTCACCTTCTGGCACAGGGTTAATGTCAATATATCTGGAGAGAAGAATTTCTTGGCATTCCGACCTGTGGCCTTCCCGTTCTCCGCCATAAAATCTCGATATGATCCAGAAGCCCTGCCAAGTGTTCCGTGTTTTTATTGCAATGCGCGCCTCAACACATCCGTTTATCGCGACATGTGTAAATGTCAGAGTTTCACATCGATTTAATTCCGTGTTTAACCTAAATAACTATTGATTCTAAATTAATTCAATACTATTTTATGGCTGAGACATTAAACGCTTCATTATGATTGAGCTGTTGTGTATAGCGATGCTTTTGACGACGCCGTGTCAGATGGATGAGCGATGTGTGTGTTCTCGATTTTTACTTATATGGTAAAATTAATTACTTTTTATATAATATTGATCAGATATACATTTTCCATTATTATTATTTCATTTTATTTTATTCGCGTTTTTGTGTTTGACTGTTTATTAATTTAGCATAAATAAGCAAATTTAGTATCTGACAAACATTGAATTTGAAAGATATTTTCAAGATTTATTATATCTTATATATTAAAATTATGTCCATTCAATTAATCGAATGTCCAACCCTAAAACTGTCGAAGGACAGACACATTGGACATTGAATGCTGCTTTTTGGATACTTGAGACTTTATTCGCCGGCAATGATAAAGCCCAGAACTGTACGCAAATGTATTTTTTTATTTTAATGATTTAAATCAGGCAATAAATAAAGTTAACCTGGAGGACAACCATCGCAATCCTGGTCTTAGGGTTGAGAAGCGTCTCTTCTGGTGCTTGGGAAGTGAATAAAAGAAGTCCAGGACCGCGGACCCTTCGGGTTAGAAGACCATTTGATCTTAAAAAATAATAGAAGTTTAAGAAATACGCCTAAAAACTCATTAATTACACAGAAATCCTCGACTGAGTCAGATTCTCGTTCAACCTTCGAAGAAATATCGCATATCATACAAAATTAAGGGGTATATTTTCAAGAAAATAAAAAAAACCGCGCTAAAAAAGAAGAAAAGTATGGATACGTTCCAAAAAAATAGCACATGCATTTTTTTTAGATAATGTAATATCCTTTCCCCCATTCTTGCCCGTTTTCTTCTCAAAATTCATAACTTCAATTGAACACAATACTATGACACAAAACGAGATGTGAATTATGATTTTAAAAATTCCCGGTTTACTCCCACAAGCTCAAACTCGAAAAAAATTCTGCACCAGACGCTCCTCGCGCTTTTCACCTATCGCCTGATCCAATCTCAATTTATATACGTCAATGGATATTGATTTATAAAAAACAAAATGTTCCAATATTGGAACACTGAGCAAAAATGGGTTTCTTTAATTATGTATCTTTTTGTCTCTGGAACAAAACAATTCTTTAAAATGTTTGTCATCGTCCAAGCCATACTATTAGCCCTCCAATGTTACAGTAGTACAGCCAGCCCTTCTATAACATTTCCTTTAAATCGACGTTTTCCACAAAAAGCTAATATTTTGAAGATCTAATTACATATTTCGTAAATTTATAATACATTGCCGAGCGAAATAAATGTCAATACTCTTTGATTGACAAGGGATTTTTTAGAAAACAACGATAATCTAATTTATACCCTTCAATGTACTTGGCTTTGAGAGCTGGGTTGATCACCAACACTCTATAATTTGACCACTACAAGCACTAATGCATAATAATGTCGTCACGCCGATCATTTGCTGCCTTGAAACCGCTGTAATTTTTTCAGATTTGGATAAAATCCTGCTATGCATTTTCTTCCAGTTTCATCGTCATTAAATTCCTGATCAGATGTATATGAATATTATTCTATTATTCTTTTATCCCCCTATCTTAATTATTAGATCCGTATTTTTTTTGTTAAATTCCTCTCTTCAAAAACGGGATTGAAAAAAATGCAGAAGAGATCGGCAGCTGTGAATGATAATGTATTTTATATAATTGTGCAAAAAATGAATGCTCAATGCATATTTTTTACAGTTTAAAGAATTCACGGTATCTTTTTCAAATCTCCAATACGTACTAGAAGACGATATATTTTTTTACTCTTTTTTAAAATTAAGTAGCCATGATATTGTGCAGATAATGCACGTGTGATGCAACTCGATTGTTGGTTGACATGTCCATAATGCCCTTACTGCGATGCCAAGGTGATTCATTGCGCAATTCATCTCAGCCATGCACTTACTTATTGTCGTTTGCATTTGGCCATGGTCGGATCTTGCTGTGGCCTTTTGCCGGACCACGGCAATTATTTATTTTTTGCGATTTTCGCGTATCGATACAGCCTCAACGATTGTTAAACGCCCGACATAGGTTTCACGCACGGCGTCACATTCGGATGCAACCGGCGAGGTCTGGGTTTCATCAAGGCCCTCGTTACTTTTGTATGTGTATGCGTCTATGTACAAAGCATAACTTCTGGTCATGGATTGGACCTATTTTACGATTTCCGTGTTTAGAGCATTGTATGTTTATTGTATAAACATCGGCGATTAATTCAGCAATTATGATTTTACAGCTGAAGCTCTGCGCTAATTAGTCACGTTTCGGTGATGATTTATCGGTGTTTATTAGGTGTTAAAAATTGTACATGAGTCATAATGTGCATATGTTTCATAATGATAACATGCTATGATGTGATGGCATGTTTTCACTAATACAATTTTTTCATAAATTTTCTCTTATCTTCCGCTCCAAAATTATTATTTAAAATCAAATTAAAAAGCACAGTCGTAATTTTTTTATGCACCTCTTTTTTCCATATTTCATGTAAATATAATATGAGTAGGTCTTCAATGATTTCTTTGCTAATGGCCTATATTTTCAACAAGCTTTCAAATTTACAAAGCGAGCTGAAGAAATGTATGACTGGATATCGCAAACTTCATAAATGATAATAAATTCATAGTCACAAAGCTCGCTGATTCTCAATCAACTCAATCAACAGTGAATGAAGATGAAATTGATGCTAATTCTATTTATAAAAAGTCATTTATTTTTACATACGGAAATGATTCGCTATATACGAAAGGAATATTTTTTTTTGAGTTTTATCTGGAACTAAGAAGTGACTTGGCTGTACTTGAATAAAGAATTTAGTTTAAAAAATCATATCACGTGCTGGAAACGATCATAATAGAATAAATTGATATTTCTCTCATTTAACCGACTTTTTTTTTTATATAACTACAATAATGTATAAGATTTTTGATACGTTGTCACGAAAAAGGTTTCTTATGTTTTTTTAACAAAAAAAATGCTAACTCACTCCTTGCTAATTCAAACTACTCAACGTAAAATCATTTCCGTCTATGAAAATATAGGAAGTATCAAACTGTCTCATGCGTATGTATTAATTGCAAATTTTACAAACCGTGATTATGTCGATAGTTTTTCTTAAGAAAAAAAAATTCTACGGTAGATTAGATCCTTAATCGATTATTAAATCTAGCCGTGCCTATTAAGGACCTAAATTTGTCTCGAATAACTCCTTTTAATATAAATCCTACATTTCACAAACTTTTTTATTTGTCTAAAAAAGTCACAAGAATAAATATTATAAATTATCATTGACCTTTATTATCTGCAATTCTGAAAAAAAAAAAAACAACAATAAGCACTTCCGTAGCCACGAGCACGATGTTTTTTCTCACTCGCATTACGGTACGTTGTGCCAAATGCGAGGGACATGCTGCGAGAATTCAGTCGGTGGCGTGTACTCGGTCAGTAGCGGGCCATCGCCGAGTGCACATACCATATATGAGTCATTCAAATTTAAAATATCAACCAAATTAAGAAGCATATCATGAATAATTATTTTTATTCTTAGAATATATATTTTTTTTTAAAAGTTGATATTGATCAATAATTCATCAATATTTTGACTTGTGTTGGGCTGGGTGAAATGCTTGGGGTCTATTGTGAATGCGTGGGGTCTACTAAAAATTGTGTCTCCTTTCCCTTGTAGTTTATGATTAAGCCGATTTAGATGAGACGTAACGTCTACCATGAAATAAAAGTTTGGGTCCACTGATCGTCTATGAGTTCTTGATAGTGAACACCCTTCTCAAGAAGAATTGCTTTGATTTCTGGTAATAAGGATTCGAAACGTTTTATAACGTTCCCTCTTGATAACCAACGTACCTTGTTATGAAGCAGACGATCATCGTACTCTCCATTTCAACTAAAAGTTCTTTAAATTAGCGATAATTATTAGCTTTAGCTAAAATGGAGTTGATTACGATTACCAATTCCATAAGTTTACAAATTTCTTCTGGAAATGTCTGCGCAAAAAGCGCTTCTTAATGAATGATGCAATGGTAAGAAAGTATCTTGTGATTATTTTTTTCTTTCAAAATAGCAACAAACCCCTTTCTTAAGCCGGTCATACTCTTGGCCCCGTCTGCTTGCCCGTGGATATTTGTGCCAGAGCCGCACTTAAGGGGCCAAACAGCCGCATGCGGCTCCGGAGCCGCACTTTGCAGGCCCCTGGGCTAAGATAAGAAATAAACCTACTTATGTTACGTTAACATATTTTAGTCATCCCATAAGTATTATTATTTATAATATTATCGTATCCGTGCAAATTAAAACGAAAAAATAACACAAAATTGATGAATGAATGAATAAAACACCGAGGTAATGGTAAAAAAAATAGCAATAAAATCTTCGTAGTCTCGTGGACGTTATCGGCTCGACCTCAGAGCGATTGCAAACTGTTAACGTGAGATCTTAAATTTCGCCACTGAAAAATCAACATTATCGAGTAAATAGTTAATAATATATGATATAATTCAGGTAAACACAGTATTTTTTTTATCATATTCATAATACGAGTGTTATTAACACATGTATGGTGCATTTTTAGCACCTTACAAGTGGAAAGGGTTAATTTTATTTCTTAGTCAAATAATTTAAATATGCAAAGATATTGCCTGATATTATAAGGCTCGTAATAATATTATTTTTTGCCGTAGTTTATTGCTCTAATAAAAAAACGAATCATCACAACATGTTTGCGATATTGTATCATCATTCATCCGAGAGGCACTTCCTTCAATTTATATAAATTTATTTTCTAATTGTGTATGTGTCAATTGAATACTAAAGCAGGGTTATGACATCTTTATTGTTGCTCATGAACTATTATTATGCTCATTTATGCCAGATTATAATTGGTTATGTCTTTTTTTAAAAACAACTTAATATATTTTTATTTGCATAAGCGAGTTCGCGAATTTCTATTGTCGGAACGGGCACAATCCAAAATAATTATGTAGACACAATGCTTTAGATAAACTTTGACCGTGAGTTGTCGAGAAGAATAACGTGTTGAATTTAGTTTCATCTAGTATTTTTATCTCGAGTTTTTATCCAGTATTTTTTAGTTTTGTATATTGCGTTATGAATCTGATCTAAATATAATAGTTGTGCATATTTATTATGCAAACGCCTCTGGTTACGCCATTGATTGAACACTCAATTATATTGCAGTTCAAAATCAATTACAATATTGTGCGACAATACTGTACGGTAATCAGTTGCACCAGAATTGTATTCGTATCGTACTCTCCGTACTGTCAAAGTCAACGCAAAGTTCAAGGTCTATAATGAATCGACATTGTTTTTGCCATTTTTTTCGTATTTTGCCAGAGAGAAACGAAGTATTTTTTGCTCTTGTTAATTATTTTGAATTCACTACAGAGCTCTGGCACGTTAATTTCGCTTTGAATGGTACACGTGTATCTATTTTTTATTACGACGTTCAGATACTATGTTAGTTCCCGAATTAACTAAATTGCTTTACTAAACCGGTTAGGATTCATTTTCCGGATTAATAACGTTTCATATATTGCAATTTTCGCATGTGTCCGGAAAACGTGGATTTTAACACTGATATGCATATATTAATTAATACCGATGATTCAAATATATATTCGTATATCGTATAAAGGATATTTATATGAATCATTCCATATTTGTATTAATTATCTCTACAAATGATATATTTTTATGTTATCAAAGGGAGTTACGTTTCCTTAACATGCCTCCGATAATAAGATTAGCCTTCATATGAAAATAGGAATTAATCGTATGAATAGTTCCCCAAGCATTTAAAGTCTGGATATTGATGAATTCAATATCAATGTCTTGATTTGATTCTTAAAAAAATGCATTATTTTAAGAATAAAAATAGTTATTCATGATTAGCCTCATAATTTGGTCGATATTTTGGATTTTTTAACTAAATAATATGACGCGTAAAAGACACGCGCAATCTGAGTAAACGGAGCACACGCCGCCGACCGAGTTCTCGCGGCACGTGTAACTAGTACGTTTCACTCGTATTTGGCACATTGTACTGGATATAAGCGAGAAAAAACATCGCGCCCATGGATAAACCGAAGAAAATATTGTTTTTAAATAAGGTTAACGATTATTCATAAATTTATTCTTGTGACTTTTTTACAAATACAAAAAGTTTGTGAAATGTAGGGTTTATATTATAATAAAATAGTTATTCGAGAAAAATCAAAAACTTGGGGTCGCAAATAGACCCCGTCGGCACGGTTAGGCTAATAGGATTAAATAAAATATGCATTATAGTGTGAAGGTTATATTGTTGAATAATATATGGATTTGAGAAGCCAAACTAATGATATGTACATATGGCAAGTAAGGTCGAAAATTGGCGAAAGTGGATTATAAGTTACGATAGAACAAAGGTGACTACATAATTTAACCACATTATGTGTTCTATGGATTCGTATCAATTCTATGAAATCCAAATATACGATTATTTTGCGTTTTTCCGCATAGTATAATTACTATCTATTTATTATGTTCATTGTCTTTTATTAGATACTTTAAAACTAATTATTATTTTTTGTAATAGTCAGATTATGTTTTCTTTGAATCTGCGAATAATATTTATATGGATTTTTTTTTTATTTCTTGCAATAATCAAACGATTGTATTTCTGAACAATGGATTTTATAAGATAAATGATTTGGGCATAGTTGAATCATTAGTTTCTAGTTTTTATATGATTAATATAAAAGTGTTAATCAGAAATTAAAATACGGCGTAGATATCTTTTCGTTCTCCTACAAACTACAATCATTACAGTTTGTAGTTGTCTATAAACCATGTCACTGGCTTTATGTATATGTATTTTTAATGTAGTATATATTTTGATTTTCGTCAAAAATCTAAAAAAACAGATACAAATATAATTCGAGTATGTTAACCCTCTAATAGCGCCGAGATAGGAATCACTCTTTAGAAACCCGCTCTATAGAAGAGTAGATTTTTTTTAAATTGTTGATTAAAACAATGTTTTCTTGTTGTAACATAATATCTACAGCAGCTTACAAATTATAGCATCATTTAAAAAACATGTGTTTTGAATGTTGCAAATTATTTTAATTAATAAAATCTTAATCAGAATTCAATCATTAATCACACAAAATTTAAGGATGAGGTGGATGCTTAGTTCAAAGTTATTTCATACTAATTTGTTAATTCTGCAGTAAATGTAAAAAAACACAACGGCTCTAAAACAACCGCGTCCAGGGGGTCTCTCAGGGATCCCGAGTATTTCAAGTCAAGATGAATTCTTTATCGATTTTTTATAAAATGGATTATTCCAAGGATAAAAATAATTATTCATGATATGCTTCATAATTTGGTCGGTTTTTTAACTAATTAATATGACGCGTAAATGATAACGATCTCGGCGATGTCTCGCCGCAGACCGAGCTCTTGTAGCACGTGTCACTCGCATCGTGCCAGATACGAGCGACAAAAAACCTCGTGCCCGTGGCAACAGCAGCGAATATTCTTGTTTATATTTTTTTCGGTACCGCTAGGTTAATTCCAATACAGTAATGCCCCCAATAGCGCGTGTTCCGATAACGCGAATTTCAAAATAAATCGCGGAATTCACCCTAATAACGCGAGCGCATTCCATTCATGTATAGCTCGACCGTAAACTCTATGCTGTTTGGCTGGGTGCGCCTGTGTGTTGATCTCGCTCGCACATATCCATGTCCTCATGTGTGCGAGTGTTCGGCACATTTCTCACCATTCACGCCTGATGTAGACAATGAGCCACGGATATCTATGTGTATGTCGGCGATCGCACGCATGGCAACCGAATATTTCATTCATCTAAGATTCATATTTTTTTACATTGTTCTTAGCTATGGCAGATTTGTATTTTTTACGAAATTCCCGTAACCTTAAATTTTGTATGTGCTTCATTATCCCGATAACGCGTTGTTCCAATAACGCGGTCCCAACTTTCGCGTTATCGGGGGTTTTACTGTAATACTAAAACACCTTTTCGACAGCCAACAAATATTTAACCCTTTCCACTCTCCACTTTTAGTCGAATCTATGAGTTGCTCTCGTTATATTTTTTTTACAAATTTATTAAAAGAGATATTCATTGGGAAAATGAACGGAATGAAAAAGGTTAAGCATCGAATAAGCAATTATGTCATAGTTAAACTTAAACAGTAAACGAAATTATTTTTTTTATGAAACCTTGTACATAATTAGGTTTAACTGTATAACTAATTAGCTTAGTTATCTGTGAATAATGAAATTAAGGTATTTTCCATTACTGGGTATAATCAATTCTAGCTAATTCGCAGTGTGCTAATTTTTTTCTCTCGTTTGTTTCAGGAGGCGCGGTGCCATGAGGGGGCGCTGTTGCTAACGGCGTCGTCCGCACCTCCATGCTAACCTACCGGCTGGTGTCGACGCATTTCCTGAAGCAGCCGTAGACAGCATCAGCCATGTGTCGCGAGTGGGACATGCCCCCCAGGGAGGCCCCCAACCTTACTTAGGGCCCCGACCGGCAAGGGTGCTACCTACCTTTGAACAATAGACACAGTGCGGGACTGGTATCCCGGTGGACACTATCCATATTTATAATTTGTATTTCGCAGAACGGCTGGTTTTATCCGTTCTCGATATTGTAAACCCACCATCGCGGACAGTGACTAACTCGTGATCGCGTGCGCGTCTAAACGAGCCCAGCAGCCGACCGACGATTCTATCGATTGCGCCCGCGAACCCGCGGATTGGTAAAGTCAAGGTTTTATCGATTCGGCGGAGGAGGCACCCGTAGCTTCGATTTTCGCAACATCGCCCGTGCTGCGATCGCAACGATAGATGATTGAAGATTATGCAGCGGTCGGAAGAAAAGCGCTACGTGTGACCCTGAAGGTCTGGTGTTGAGGTCGTGTGTGTTATCGCGGCTCTTCCAGACGTTATCAGTAGTAGTGAGGTGCCGCGGACGCCACAACCATTGCTCACCTGCTGCAGTCGATCGTCGGCGCCGCCAGATACTGCATCGTAAGTCTCACCACCTTCCGCTACTCGTCTAGAAAATAATAATCGATCATCCATGCGCTATTATACTCTCGGTCGGATAAATATTTGGTTTGAGAATATTATTTTGAGCCGGCTCCAGGTGCTCTCTGTACAGAATTTCAATGTTTTCTTCTTCGTATTTAAATTATCGAATTTTATTTTATTTTCAACGTGCATTTTATCTTTATTATCGTACATCGTGCGTTAAAGAAAAATGTGACGACGACAATTTAGTTTTTGTCACGAAGGATGTAAAATCATTTTAATGGTCGCGTGCTTTGGACCTCAGACGAACAATTGCCATTAAATTATTTTCAATAAATAAATTAACGTCAATTTATATATTAAACTATAAAAAACCATTTAAAATGTTGTGTACGTCGTAACATCTATTCGAATATTATGATTGTGTTTTAAGTAAGAGATTATTCAATTCCATGATAATATGATAAAAATGTTTTATGTATTTATCTACTACAATGCTCACTAAAATTTCGACCCACGTATGGTAATATTACTGTAAATAATTGCAAATTTTTGGCGTACGTTCTGAAACCCACGCTTACATTCATAATTCAGTTATTATTTAAAATTTGCACGTATTCCCTTTACTACGTAGATACGTTCAAGATGCTAGCATGCAAAAAATACAGTTTACTTATAAAATTGGTTGATTTGATTTTATATTATATTATATTAGGGGACTTAAAAAAATTCACTCATTTTTTTATGAATGTAAGATTTATGGTTTTCCATATTTCTTTTACATATTATTATAAAACATAATTTCCTTTATTATTAGAATCTGTTACCCATCTTCCTTGTAGTTTTAAAAAAACTTTACGACTTTGAATCGAAATACTCGTTCAGTTTTATTATGTAACCATTTTTCTCTTTAAAATGTGCTTCGTGAACCTGAAGAGAAAGTATTCGGAAGGATTAAAATCTGAGAAATATGAAGGGTGTGGCTGAACTTTCCAGTTTAGCTCCTGAATTATTTAATGGGCCATTCTTGCATTATGAGAGCGTCCATTATCGTAGTGAAGAGTTATTCCCTTTCTGTTAAACAAAATTGGACTTGGATTTTAATTTTCTCACTTAATCTTTCAATTTGTTGACAATAAACATCTGTAATAATTGCTTCACTCGGTTTTGATAATTTGTAATGATTTTTTTCGCTGACACCCTATCAAATTCACAAAATAACTTTTCTGAATGTTAAACCATGCTTAGAGATCAAAGCGGGAGTTTTATTAGAAGAAAACCATTGCCCTTTTCGATGCTAGAGCCGCACTTAAGGGGGCAAAGAGCCGCATGTGGCTCCTGAGCCGCACTTTGCTTATCTCTGTCATAAACGATCTCTAGTTATAATTAGTATTAAAGGGGTCGAATTCTTTTTCTTGACAAAAAATAATTGCATGTGTCCGCTCTTCTTTGTTATCCAAATTCCCATTTTATTCCCAAACTGCACTCGAACATTAGGTTATTAAATACCCAATTTCTTTCGGGTCCCCCTAATTATGTATTAAAAAATGTGAAAAATATATTATTTTAATTTTAAAACAATGCATGACTAGCATAAACCAAACGTTTAAAGGAGGGGATTTTTTTGTATACCGGCATCACCAGATTGACACAGGGGAGCAATCTTGTTGTTTCTTATATATATTTATTTAGAGAAACAACAAGATTGCTTTCCTGTGTCGGTAAGGTACACGTTTGTTGCCGTTCGAGAAATTTACATTTGTCTTCGAACTGGTGGTTAGTATCTCAAATTTTAAAGGGAACTCGATGGATAAAAAATGCTACTACAATTTCGAAAATCGAATTTTTAAAATGATGTGAAAATTTACGTCCGCAGGCGCATTGCCGCGAGAAACCTACCTTAGTTTTGCGCCGCAAGGCGTCAACAGTGTATGATTGATTAATATTTGCATGAAATAATACAATTGTATGTTCAAAATTTGATATAAAAAATATTATCATTAAATGTGAGTGTCTGAATATAATTACGTTTACTCTAAATATTCAGCATTGATTTATTCAGTAAAATTTACATTGAGTTTTATCACGATATTTTTTGTTTTTTAGTTACAAGTGGTTCTCGATTTACGTACATATTGTACGAAAGTAGAGCTAGTTGGATATTTTTCATCTTTTTCTGATTTTTATGACAGATTGCTGTACTAAGCCTTATAGTTTTCCATTGCTCTACGCACTTAAGTACATATTTACAGTGTTTTGCATTGCATCACACACTTTTACGATGATAAAAAAAATGTCAAGATGATATAGGCTTTATTTTTTACTTTGAAATCTTAACAGTGGGTTCATCTGGTTCTTCATTTTATTCTCTTTCGTTTTGCGTCTTCTTTTCAAGCACCCCGATATGCAGTTTGTATAATGAAGGGTGTATTGTGTTTTATGATGCAAATTTTCATAATTACCCTTGTAAAGATTTATTCGGAAACATATTCGCCATTGTTTGGTCGCTACTCGTCCATATTTCACCGAAATGCATGCAATTAATAATTTTCAAAGCGATTCTTTGACAAAATTTGCATCTTTATGACGTGTGAAAATCTGGGTTAATGCTTGCTGCTGAAAGGGCATTGTTTTCATTATTTTCGTTGTCCCAGTAAAACATAATTTATACATAGTAATTACATTATTTATACTTACAAGTGAATACTTCTCAATGTGACAAAACGTAAAAACGAGGCGTGTAAATCATTCACACAAACGGTTAGACTTAGAATAATATCTAGTAATTATTCAATTTTTAAGAACACAGCCGCAATTATTATTAACATTGATCTTCGTATATGCTACATAATGATTGTATCATTACTACTGACACCAATTGTTACGTCTTTAATGTGGTTTATGTAATCAATTTTAAGAAAAATTTAAATGTAATTTATTTAGTTTTGTCACGTACTTGTGCCGTTGAACTTTATCGAATATTAGACATTTTTTTTGTCTGTGCATTATGTATCGTAAAGTTTTGAATTCATGCCTAAGAAAACCATTTAACCTTGAATGGCTGATACACATTGTTACGAGGCATCCCGAAATAATGGCCTTATTCTTCAATTTATAAGTTTTTTTTGTTGTTTGAAAGCCACGATGACATATGCCGATCAAGTTGTTTGCGTGTTGAAAACTAATTTAAGCGTGCTATTCGAAAGAATAATCACATAAAGCAACCGATATCTTTCGATTGTTTAAAATTTATCGAGTACCGAGTGATTTTTGTTACTAAAATACATATGTTATTTGACGCATGCGAAAGCATAACAATATAAACAGTAACTTCATCAGGTTTATCGTATTATGGTATTGATGGCAACCCTGATGTGATGATAACGTAACGTATACGTCAATGATGTAATCAGTACATTTCGATTTGATTATTGAAAATGAAGATTTACAATAAAATTATGCTTTAGAAAATTATGCTGTAAAAGCATGTGAGTGCGTTGCATTATTATTAATAACAAATATAAATATATTTTGCGGTGAGATAGAAGTGATAACATCAATATAAAATAAAAATATTATGTTCATTGTTTCTAGTTACAAAAATATTATTTTTATTTAATATATTATGGAGAAATTTCAGACAATGTTTTCAATATATATTGTTGCATAGAATCTTGATAATTTTCATACTAATATAAATGTGTGGTATTTTGTGTCATATTAAGGTTAAAATTTATCGGTATTTGACATATGTATTTGTTAAAAATATATTAAACCCAAAAATGTATTTGTTGTTTGAGAAAATTGAAAATTGTAAAGAAAAGTTCATACTACGTCCCTCAAATAACTATTTATTTAAATTATACGTATGTCACTGTAGCCAATATTATAATTATTATTGCGTTCATATTATGTATGATCTTGTGACAGGGTAGAAGAAAAATTAAATACAAACTAATTTTATGAATAATAAGGTTTAACTAATGGCAAATTAATTATTTTGGATTTTTTTTATTTTTTATTGTTATTGACAATACTTATTGTAAATAACCATAAATTAACTAAAAAGCGTTCTCAACAACATATTACGTAACTAAGGTTGACATTTCTATGGCGCTCATGGAAATATAGACCTTAAACCGACTGGTTAATATATTAACCAATTTCAGTCTTTGTACTATAAAAGGTTAAGCTTCGTTTTATGATGGTATGGTTATGAAATATAAACAAAATAATTACCGAGAATAAAAATTTCATTCAAAACTTTTCCCCAACAAGATAGCAAATTTATGCAAATTATTATCGGGAATATCTCCTCATTGAAAATTTTCAGCGGTGAATGATTTTTCGCCAGTCTTACTTAATAGCTGCGTGTCAGACAGCGAGACTGAATGAATATTATAACTATATATTTGTATATACATATAATTTAATCGAAAAATTATAATAGAGATAAAGAAGATAATTTTATTTTACCATTTGCTAAATAAATTAATCTGAAAATTGACAATAAAGACGTAATTTAACTTATAGAAAATTATGTTGAGGAACACACGATCCAAGACATGATTGTGATTGAGGAAAAACGATTTACAGAAAAAAATACAGGAGTTGGAAGAACTAGATAAACTCTAAGTAATACCAAAGAAATGTGCTTTAAGACATTTTGCCCAAATCAGTGATGGAATTGAATATTTTCAAAATATGGTCTTGAACACTGATAGATCTTCGAAGGTACGCCACTTTATTCAGCAAAAATTTGCCTGTTATTATAAAATTTGTAAAGAAAGGATACAAAAAATTATACAAACTGGATATGTTTAAAACAAAAACATATCTTATCACTGCAATAGTTGAAAAATCGCGTGTATAATTATTAATATTGTGTATTGTTAATAATACACTGCAGAGCTGCAGCACCCCCAAGGAAATTGAGGAAAAACATATTTATATATCATCATCATCATTTGCCAGCCAAGAGACACTCACCCGCTGAGCGCATGGGCCCAAATTCTCGAATGGTAGTTGTGGCCAAATGAACCTGTGACGTGGGGCTCCCTTTTCGTGTCCATATCGCGGGAACCCAAGCCGTCTTGATATGCGATTTTGTGTAAAGAGTTTCCCTCTTGGCCATTGCTGGCATTGGACGAATATCTTCTACCCTGTTGGTATCGGATTTTACCCTCCAAACTGTGTCCAGGCAAGTAGGAGGGGTTTTGCCTCAGTATTCGTTTTCCTTTTCTCTAGAGAAAAACATTTTTATATATTAATATATATATATATATATATATATATGTCTATTGTATATGTATACGAATATATAAATAATTTTATTTTATTAATTGTAGTATAATAAGAGTATTAGATGGATGCGTATATTATTTAGTATTTTAGCCCACCTTATTTGTTATATTTTATATAAAATATAAGCGTAATATACTTTTTTTTTAATTTTTAATATTCCACAGCACCCCCAAATATTTTAGACAGCCGCCATTGCTTCTATGTCTATTATTTATATATTTTATTTTAACACATAGTATCTATAAATACTGTATTACTTGAATTAAATCAATATGGGGCTTTAATAGCAATGAAGTGGGATTTTTCGGTAATTTAAATTCTGATGTCAACAGTTTGCGATCGCTTATGGATCGAGGCGATAATTTGCCTGTCGGCGAAGTATTCGCTGTTTTTTTTCACGATTACCTTGGTGTTTATGTCTTTTACTAAAAATTGAAACTATTTTGTGATTGTTTATATTAAAATAAAAGCTATTTATAATGTTAACACGACAGCATCTGTAACGTATTTACTGTGCAAAAAGTTGTATTTAATATAATTTAAATTGAAGAAATTCCCTATTACGTACACGGTTACTTACATTTTGCATAAAAATTTATGACTCGTTTTGTTCAACATGAGGTAATTTATATTACATTGTTTGAAATTTTCTACGTATTTACCACCAGTATGTTAATTGGTCGTAATAATTCGTATGATGCTGATTAGAGCATATTTACGATCGCGGTTAACGTTTAGCGGATCGTTTTATTTGTACGGCGTGCGTAACATCGCGTATATGCGAAATATATGACAAACATTGTTTTATTACACCGGTCTAATTATGGCCGTAGGTGTCATTCGAGATATTTTCGGAAGTACGCAAATATATTCAAAATTTGCACAATATTAAACGTAATCATAATAGGTTTATTTTCGGCGAGGCAAGTTTGCACCATTATTCGGCAGCTATTTTGAGATATCAGTATCTCATATGGTATATCTGGATATTTCTAGAAAACATAAATAATCAGAGGAAATAATTTTCGTACTGGACGGTATGCGTTTATTAATGCGAAACATTCTCGGATTTTAATTCAAATTCTTAAGAGAAGCTAATTTCTTCATTGCGCTGGATATTTTCTAGATTTTTCACCTTGCCTCGGGCACTTGTCGAAGGTGATTATTCTGGGTCATTCCAACTGCAACTGGTATCAGCCAATTTCTTCTTCTTTGCAAGTAAATATCAAATATTTAAATGAATAAACGAACGATTCTGAGATGGAGATAAAAGCGAGCATCTGTCAACTGATTCGCTTCGCATATTTGCATCACTGCATCAACATTGTCTGATGATCAATGCTCTTGTTATTGTTATTAACACATGATAGCATTATTGTACATATGACAAATTGTAAGAGGTTTTTGAAATACGTCCTTCCAATTCAGAGATAAATATCTGATAATTTATCCGTTGAAGATTGATTTTGCATTGATGACCCAGAGCGTACAATAGGATGACCAATCGCTATACTCAGCTCGGACCTTGATCTGAAAATGGCTATATTTTTATATATTTAATTATAATTTTTGATTAACATTAATATAGATATTGTATACGAAAAGTAATGTCATTTTTTGTTTTGGCGTTTTTACATAAATTTGTCACCGACTGCCGTCACTGCTGTAAACGAGTAAAATTTGGTGTCACTTTGGAGCCCTATTTGTAGTCCTCAGTATATATTTTTTTATTAGAAAACATGTCAAGGCCAGAATTTGAGGAGACTCATTTACGATTTTTCAAGCTACGGAGACCATCTGCGAAAACGTTGTTCAAAAACGCCATAGATGATTAAACTTTTTTAAAGTGATGATGGGGAATTAAACGATAAGCTAAGATCAAGCAGCCTTTAAAACTGAATTACCAAATTAAAACGCTTTAAATTGATTAGTGAAGTCCGATCCTCACAAAACCATAAACGAATTGTCACAGGATCTCGGCTGTCCCTGAACAATAGTACAAGACCATTTGAAAAGGATCAGTAAAAAAAATAGACTGGGAATTTGGGTACTGCATAAACTTTCGCTAAAAGCTCTGAAACAGAGTATAACCATCTGCTCGTCTCTCTTGTCTAGGTATGATACCGATCCGTTTCTAAGAAGGATTGTTACTGGTGATGAAAAGTGGGTGCCGTACAACAACCCAAGGAGAAAAAAACAATGGCTTTCTTCAAATCCAGTACCAGTTTCGACCCCTCGTACATCATTAACCTTGAAAAATATACTTCTTTGTATTTCATGGTATATTTTAGGCGTAGCTATGGATTATTAATATAATTAATTTTTGCTTTATAATTTGGTCTATATTTTGGATTTTTCTATTAATCAATATGACGCATAAATGACACTCAATGTCTCGCTTCAGTCTGAGTTCACGCTGCCAACTTAGTTCTCGTGGCACGTGTGACTAGTACGTTTCACTCGCACTTGACACATAGTACCAGATACGAGCGAGACAAAAATCGCGTCCGTGGCAACAGACGCGAATATTGTGGTTTTTATTTTTTTTCGCAATTACGAACAATAAAAGCCAAGGGTTATTTATAATATTTATTCTTTAGACTTTTTTTAGACACATACAAAAAGTTTGTGACATGTAGGATTTATATTAAAAGAGTTATTCGAGAAAAATCAAAAACTTGGCTAGGTATAAAGAATATTTTTTTGATTAAAACACCTCAACAATTTTGCTTGAGGAAATTGAAATATTACCCGAACTGTGAAGAAAGATTACAGAGAAAAAATATATTATTATAATGCTTGTTGAAATATTATTTTTCCATGTTAAAAAAATTATCGTTACTTTCCGATTTACCGTATATATGTATATCTTCGATTATTTTTAGCTTGTTATTGTTTTTTATATTTCTGTGTTTCTCTTGGTTCATGACGTAAATACTTTCAATCAGCATGTTTTTTTCTTTGAAAACATGTTGATTTTTTTTTTGGTTATCGAGTAAAATGGGACATGAAGTAGGAGAGAATTTGACAATGTGCCAGACCATTAATAGCTTTTGCATACACGATAGTTGGACATGTACTATATGGAAATATATTGTTAGTCCACTGAGAAATATGGACGCGGTGTGAGGGTCAGCATAGAATAACATGCGGAAATTCGGATTTGTGCAAAATATTTCCAAATTTTTATGCGTGAGTCAAAAATATTTATTTATGTCAACAGAAATTTGTAATCCTTGATTTTTTTGTTCGATTATTTTTGATATTTATCAACGCGAGAATAAAACGTTATTCAAATACCGATCATTAAATAGTTTTGCAATTTTTTTTGCATCGATGGTAATTTGGCGATGGGCTAACGAGCTGCGTCCTCATTACGATACGTTGATATTTTAAAATAAAAAAAAAAATGTTTTTTATAATAATTTCGCATCCTTTTGTGATAAAAATATATTAAAATTCACCTAAAGATAAACATGAAATTTTCGCGCAAAAATATTTGTTGATAAACATATTTTTACTGTCAATAATATTTTTGTTTTACATGTTTATTAATAGTTGTTATCGCCGGTTGTATCTTGAGTGAGTGATGATGGTATTTTATTGACAATTGAACATCGATGGCATATTCGCACTTATTGTGATATTATGCAATCGAACTTTAATTTAGCAGCGGAAAATTTGTATCATCGCGAATCCCATTTTATGCGTACGAATATAAGTATCGTTTAAATTAATATCCATTAATATATAAATGTGTAGTCATCCATACATATACACTACAATAAAAAAAAATACCTGTGATCGTAAATGCGAAAATGGCTCAGTGTGTGATATTCGCTCGTTAAGTTAACACACGGCTTGCAAATATCGCTCGTTAAATAACACGGATATTCTGCAGCAGCATGCATAGTATGTTTTGTTTTGATAAAGTTGGCAAATGAGAAAACCATAATCAATAGCACGCTAACCGCAAAATTGTATGGTTTGCTTAATTGTAAACACTAGCGATTAAATAATTTCGCGGAGTTTCTTATCTTAGTGCAAACCGTTTGTTTTCATTTTCATCTCCCCGGAATAAAACTCGAATCACTTTGTGAATAAACAGTTTTCTTTTTGCACGTGTACGCCAAGCCGTCAATTCCAGACATGTGCTAAAAATATATTTTTTTCTGAACTCGTGCCATTTTTTTATTTACGTCACTTAAGGCATTTTAACGGTCGAGTTATTTAGTCACGATACACGTTTATTCGAACAGTGTAGTTTCGAGTATACTCCCGGTCCTCGTATAATACGATCAATAAGAGCACTATACACCCGTGGCAAAAACTTTCACCGCACCCAAAAAAAATGACCTGCATTAGCACATCAACACATTCTGTATTTTTCGGCATTCAATGCACTACACACATTATAGATAATAATAATGATTCTTCAGATAATTACTCACTGGGAATGCTCAAACGGTTCGGATGACACAATTGACACAATCAGATTTGCGACGTAATTACTCTTTTTTACGCGCTTTTGAAATAGAATCATCAACAAAATATTTATAAATTTATTTTTAATTTCCCGCGTTATTATGTACGGTGTTCATTTGCGCAAAATGACACAATTTTATGTCACAATGACCAATCGGTAAAAGTAAACAAAAACAAAGCATTTGTATGGCTGAATATCAAGAAATGTATAAACAACTTACACAAAAAAACACACGTCAAAAAGCTTCATTAACTAACTTTTTCTTAAATAGACGCTTGTCAGCTATCAACTGATGCAATCTCAATTTATATTCGTCAATGGATATCAGAGTAGTAATAAAAAAAAACGAAACACCAGGCAAAAATGGGTTAACAACTTTACGCGTATCGTTAGTAATATTTTTTTTTAATTAAAATACATGTGTATAATTTATTTTTTTGGAATTACTTGACTTTCTGTACCACAATGTCGTTGTGGTACAGAAAATTACCACACCGTGTAAAAGAAGAGTGTGTATTCGTTCCATCGGTATCAAATAAATAAAATTGTTTATTAATTTACGAATGATAAAAATGTTCTAATTACATACCACGTAATGATTGTCTTTTATTTTAATTAATTTTAGACGTGTAATTTACGGCAGCTATTTCGCTCGTTTACGGAGATTAAATCCTAGCTCTGGAGTGCTTTCGTTGACAGTTCTGAGGGATATGTTAGTTCCAGAGAATGCTCAAAGTTATTTTTAATCTAGCAGTGCCGATTGGGTTTATTTGCGACTCTAAGTTTTTCATTTTTCTCAGATAACTCTTAACGCAAATCCTACATATCACAAACATTTTGTATTTGTTTAAAAAACTCTGAAGAATACATATTAAATAACCGTTAACCTTTATTGTTCACAATTGCGATGTTTTTTCTCGCTCGCATGCAGTACGATGTGCTGATTGCGAATGAGACATATCCTTGTGACACGTGCCGCGAGAATTTGGCTGTCGGTCTACCGACGTGGCGTCCTCTGTCTACGGCAGGACATCACCGAGTGTGCGTGTCATTTACGCAACATATTGATTAGTTAAAAAATCCAAAATATCGACCAAATTATGAAGCACGTCATGTATAACTATTTTTATCTTGTCTTAAAATGCTTGGGGTCTATTTTCCGTTATAAATATACCCTTTCGGACGACGCGGTTGGTTTCGAGCCACCGTGACAGATTCGTATTTCGATTTACGTAGTATATGCGTCGCATACGTATATGTAGTTCATACAAAATCATGGGATACGTTCTCGGAATAAAGTTCCCGGACTAATCTAATGTCCGGATATCTTCATATAATAAATTTGATATTCATATCAGCAATTTATTCATCTCTTGACAAAGCATTATTAATAACGGCCATTATGTTTTCCATGCATTTAATGTCGTGATTTTTAAATTCTTGTATACTGAAACAACATGCCGTAGATAATTTAAAATACACCTACAGCTGAATTTAGAATGAAAATGTTTTTTTCTGTTATTTTTTATGGTTTTAAACCCCGCATTAATTCAAAACCGTGTAAATCGAGGAATGAGTATATATAATAGTAGTACATGGAGCATGGCTGATTACTGTTCATATAATACATCAAAACGCTTCTATATTATTCTGTATTATTTTCTAACACTCTTTCTTTACTAAATAATGATTTAATTTAATTATATTTTTGGCATGATTTTTTTTTTATATTTCTGTGTACACTAATTTCTCGTTGATTTGTATATTTTTTTTATTTCATTAGATAAACTAATCGGAGAAGCGTTCGTGCAGAAGCCATTTTCCCTGTGAAGAATTTGCAAATTAAACTTTTACCACGACTGGCATCGTGTCAACAATACACCTGTGTTGCTATATTGACAAAGGTAAACCTTTGACACAATGTGGAGTCTGTATATAATTTTTAATTAATTAAAAAGAGAAACATGTGCCAATAACAATAGAAAAAAAATCTTGGTACCGCTGGCACAATTTGGCGTAAGTCATAAATATTTAAATATTGTTTCAGCTGATAAGTAAATTAATTCTAAACACTGGGTGTTACGAATATATATATATATATATATTTTATTATTATATTTTTCAAATTATATAGCACTTTATTAATATTAAGATTTGATAAAAAATATCTATTAAAATGTTTATTAGATGTTGTAAGTATTGTAAAGTTGAATTTTTTAATGTAACGTTGACTCGAAATGGCTACCACTAACAATCAATAATTGTTATTTTATGTTTATTTTCTTAATTTTTTAAAGATATATTTACTTTCCTTTTTTTGTGAAGTTTTATAATTTGATACTACAGTATTTCTTCTTCAGTAAAGCAATTTTATATTCAACGTTATTGCTCTCGTGTCCATGCAATGTGTAAAATCATATACATAAATCTGTATGTATTAATAAATAAATATAAACGCAAACAATTGGAAATATCTGGGATTATCGTCTTGATTAATTAAAAAATGTTGTATTTTTATTTTCAGTGTGGCGCGCCAGACGAGGAGAAGTGTTCAGAGGCCGGGCGCGGTTACGTGCAAGGAGTCAAGGAGAGCGTGGTAAGCCTCGCACGGTCGTGCGAGTGCATGGACAGCACCCAGCAGCTGCAGCCTGCTTCAGAGTACTCTGCGCTTGATCTTGTCGGCGCTTATATCAGGACTGCCAGCCCTATCGCCGGAGTCATGATTGCCAACCGCGATACATACGCCACGCGCCTGGCCTCTTCAGAACTTATATATAATCTGTCGGACGTGGAAAAGTTCCTCCCTAAGTTGAACGATGATATCAAACGAGAAGAGTGGGGTGTTGAAACTGTCACTCGCAAGCGGAAGGAACGCCAGGATTCCGGCTCTTCCTCCGTCCAGGAAAGAAAAGTCATCCGTTCCAATAGTGAGGAGCGCACCCCCGACAGTATAAACCATTCAGACGATAATATAAGACGTGTATCGTCTCACGAAGACTTTGAAAGAAATAAGAAATTGGTGAACAGGGCCATTGCTGCTCCTCTACACGAGCAAAATTATGACGATTCATGTTCACCGCTTAAATCTGCTTTAATCGATGCAGATTATGAGTCTTTTTATAATAAAGATGATAATATTTCATCTAATATTGGTGAAAAATATTCTCATATATTTGGCCAGAATATTGACAATGAGCATTCGTCGACAGATTTTTTCTGCATCAGACAGAAATATAGTAAAAATGACAGTTCACCTTCTAGGTCTCGTATTCACGAGTATATTTTGTTTCCGAAGAGAATATCTCCCAATCGCGATCCGAACGCGGATACATCGGGAGCTATTAACGGGAGAGATGGATGGAGCTCTATTGTCGCCGATGAGCGAGATCATGAAAGAGCACGTTGTAATGAAAGGCGGTCTCGCACTCCAGCTTTCCGTACACGCCGTGGACCTCCACGGCGTACGACAAAACAGAGGACCAGCGACTTGGATGCCTCTAAAGAAAATGACGTAAAACTGATAATTGACAAGGGTCAATCTTTTGTTCACAAAGATGTCATATTACCAAACTGCTCGAAAAAGAGCGAAACTGTTATATTAGGAGGTGAAAAATGTCTTAAAAACGATGTTACCACCCACGGTTTATCAATAAAGGATGATTCAATCGTGGCTAACTTTTCATTGAAAGATCAAGATGTTTTACAAACAACATGTTATGATCAAAATACGTTACAGGATAAAAGAGATTCATTGGGCATTCGCGATAGGTCTCAAAGTCCCGTTATACAATCAATCTCTCCTATTAAAAAAACTCCCGTTATTGATTTGTCCATGCTACATGAACAGCTTGGACAAAAAGAACCTGTCCCAAGTGTCCCCATCAAGTTTATGGGTTTTCCTTGGGATTCGGAAACATGTCAAACATTTCATAGTACTGTTGATTCCGAGCCTCTGCGCGATGAAAATATCGGTGGTTATGACAATATAGACATATCCAATATTCGTTCTCAAAGAAGAACGTTGCCTGATAAATGCGATGGAGGAAATGTAGAAAAAAGCGGCAATTACAAAGCTGTGGTAGAACCCGAAGAGAGATTGAATAAAATTTCTAAAAAACTGCAAGGCTTAAAGAAAAAGATTGCAAAGTGCGAAGCCGATTTTGAAATGACTCACGGGTATAGAGCGTCGCAGGCCGATAAAATGAACAATGAAGTATTATGCAAATTGTATTCAGACATGAGGCGTCTTAAAAACGAAAAGAAATCCATTAAATCGGGTCCTGGTGAGTCTTTGTCACGGCCAGTACCCACCGAGAACGTATCGGGAGAATCGTTGAGGAATAAACCAATGATAGAGATCATGGCAGATATTGAACGCGTAAGTTTAATGAATTTAAAATGATTATTTAATAAAAACAATGTTGAATTATAATTTTATTGTTTACAGCGGCTGGAATTGAAAAGAATTTCACATCAAAGACCTCAAAAACTGGAGGAATGTTCATATCTTCAATTGTCTGAAGAGAAGGCTGCTCTGCAAAGAGCTCTTCTATGGTTGGAAGGAGCAAGAGGTCGACCTACTGAAAAGGCTGATAGAGACTCAGCACGTCCTCTGTATGATCGATATAGAGCAGTTAAACGACTTGTTGCACGTTATGATGCGGTATGTAACTAATTATTGTAGATTTATTAACAAAAAATATATTTTTTAATGATTTTCATTTGTTTTTTTTGTAGGCTAAAGCTAATTCTAGCATTGGAGAGTTAGAAACTATCATGGAACACGAAACTATGCTATTTACTAATTTGGATAGTCCAATTGATTCTCCAGAAGCTGCTGATAAACCGAGTCAGAGTGATAGTGGAACGTCTAATTATGACTTGTCGGAGAGAAAGGATACTGAAGATCCGACATCTTCGTCCGCTAAATCTACAGCTAGTGAAGATACTAATATTGTGGTCGATGAGCAAGGAATGATTTCAAATGAAAACCTTCATTGCTTGCCTTTAAAGGAGTTAAGCATACTCCTTGTGGAGACAAAAAATCTTAGAGCTTCGTTAAAGCGTAATATAAAATTGTCCGAAGCTGAATTTGAAGAGAAAAATAGTAGAAAGGTGTTAAAAGATGAAAGATTGACTGTTTTACCATCTTATATCAAATATAAAGAAACGAAAGCGAGATTACGTTTGCTAAACGCTTTGGTAAACAAGCAAAAAAAAGCTTATGGGTGAAAGATGTATTCAAATATATCACAGCTTGATTGAATTTGTAATGGAAGGTAGTCAGATTTAAATAGATGAAAGATATGGTGAGATTGGGTGATATGCCGTAATTTTTATATGAATATCTGTTATACCGATATGTATTATTATATTAATCCATTCATTTATAATGGAACTTAAAATTCATTATTACATTTATATAAATCATTCAGCATACGTTAATAAGATGATATCAACGTAGATTATAATAGACATTGTATTTAATTTATACTCGGTGAATTATTTAAGTTTATATAATATTATTTACGTTAATTACGCTATGGATGAAAAATTGAATTGTATTGTTGGTAAAGTGACGCTTTTTATAATAAGTGGATGCTGTTGTGTACCGGAATTTAATATATATATATTTTTTCTCATTAATACATCATAATTATGATATAATTATCGACCGGAGTACAACGCATCCTTAATTAAAATACGACAAATTGTTTTATGTTATTTTTTCTAATTCTTTATGTTGTCTCCCTAGTCTTGAACTTATTTCTAACGCATTGCCGATGTAAAATAATCTAAGATATTTTTAAATCAATGAACAAAGATTAATTTACAGTCACAAATTAATATTTATATGAAATTAGTATTTAAAATTATCCTTAAAACTTGAAAAGGAATTATTGTAATTGATATCATATTGAAATATAGAGACATATCTATATCATCGATGCCGTATATTTATTATTTATAAATCTGTTCGGCTATGTTTTGTATTAATAATTTGCTTATATGTTTTTTTGTGTAAATTAAATCTTTTATGTGCCAATTATTATTTAAAATGCAATTATTTGCATATGCTCTGTATTTTTATTTTATAAATGGCGAGGAGAGGATGATAGTTAGACTGTCAGCTGATCATTAACAGTTTTAATACCGACATGGCGGTTGATTGATTAAACAGAGCTCTGCGGAACCTGTTCTATTTAGACAATAGAATGTATTACGGAATACGTGTATGTATGATCTGCTGGATAATTTGATATCCATTTTTTTACGATCGATCGTGGAACATTGAAATGAAAGAGAAATATGAAATCCAGAGTTGTATTTAATTTTATAGCAGCAATGTGATATTATTTTATTTAAATTATTACATTGTGCTTTTAATTTAAGTGCATTATTATAACACACTATAAGTGTTTAAGGATCTATTTAAATAAAAATTATATATATATTTTCGATGTTATAATAAAATTTTATCAACTGTTCTGATATTGAATGTTTTATGTAATAAGTGCTTTATATGTTTAAATATTGTTTTATGTAAAACTATGCGTTTTTTCCTTGCTTACTTTTTTTTTATATAATAGTAAGATTGTTTTATACATTTATAGTAATAAAGAATACAATGTATATAGTAAAATGTTTATTATATTGTTAATCTCAAAAAGAATTTCTATCGTTGTGAATATATTAAATAAAATAGAGCTGTATTATATTATTTGCATGTCTTTGAATGTAATTTTATATTTTATATAAGTTAAACCGTGTACTATAGAATATTAAAATAACGGATTTCATATATCTATTTCATTAATCATATCAATGATAATCTTGCGTCACATTTTATTACGACCGTACATAAAACAAATCATTATTGATTTAATTGAAATATCATTTTAATGTTATTATAACGCATGTTTAATTGTTTAATCTATCGCAATTATCTTATTTATATTTAATGTGTTACATAATTAAAACTTAAATATCGTAATCATGAAAGGCTTTGAAATATTATACAGCTTGTATTAAATATTTTCAGCACATAGCTCTTAATTAAATACACATCTTGCCGCATCGAAATACATGTGATGTTATTATCTATTGCGAACGTTTTATAAATACAAAGATTTTATCGCCTGTGTTACATAAAATGTTAAATGCCGATATGTGTTGTTTATTTTTCATTTTTTTTTTTATTTTTTAACAAGCGAGAGTTCACGGTAAATTGGCGTATACAATAGCATTTGTATTTAAGCTACGTTTATTTGGATAACATAGTCTCGAAATGGAAAATAATTTTAAAATAGACATGGCCAAGTTATTTGTATTAAAATAATGTTACGTATCGTGCCGAAAATTTTAAAAATTATTATCCAAAGCAATGTAATTGCTGTTTAGATAGATAGTTTCGTTGGGGGACTATTTCAAAAAAAAAAAATGAAGACTGATGCTATTGGCATAATTTAAATTGATGTAAAATATATATGAATTTTTAAAAAAGATATCACTTGAAATTCGTATGATTATTTCATTTTAGTTTAAACTTTAATGATGAAATTTAATTTCGATTATTTATTTATGTTTGAAAAACATTATTTCCTATTCGGCCCAAGGCTATTTATTAATTACGCACATTAGTGATCATTGTTTCGAATTAGCAATCAGAGTTGACACGTCAATACCATATAATTTTTCATAAAGATATTTTCATTCATCGTGTGCTCATTTAAATGTTTTTTGATTAAAAAAATGTGGATTATTTTCTTAGACTACATAAAAATGATTCAGTTTTATAATTAAGATATTTCATGAGGCCATAGAGTACAAATGAACGATTATTATATGTGTATTTGACTTAATAA
This sequence comes from Philopotamus ludificatus, assembly GCA_022495035.1. Taxonomy (NCBI): domain Eukaryota; kingdom Metazoa; phylum Arthropoda; class Insecta; order Trichoptera; family Philopotamidae; genus Philopotamus; species Philopotamus ludificatus. The sequence continues at coordinate 42,446 of JAGXCT010036087.1, read as the reverse complement.
AATGAATAGAGTTTTACACTACTTTGACATTATCTCCGACACGTTATTATTTACAACTGTTCATACTTTGGGCGTTGGGTTCAACTATATTTATTTTAAATAAAGTTACATAGTAAATAACCTCGTGTGTAAAGGATTTACTTTATACATAGCCTAATATACTTCTGAAAATAATTGGTTCGTATAGTGTAATCCTGCGCCTGAGATTCAGCGCAGGATTACAATACGTGTTGGATTTGATTATTCCACATATTTTATCCATAATTTCTGTGTTTTATGTCTGTAATAAACAAATATTGTGTATAAAAGATGTGCTATTCTAGAATGTTAAAATAAAGAATATCTCAGTTTTTAATAATTGATTTTTTTATCAGATCACCAAAAATAATGTTACATCCTACTATTGTGTAAGCATTGACTTATCCTTAATTTATTTATTTGACTACGATGGACGAATGGCATAAACAGGGGTTCCCAAAGTGTGAGCCGCGGCTCCCCAGGGAGCCGCGGTGTCGTCGTAGGGGAGCCGCGAAATATTCAGATAAATAATTCGGCAAATTTGTTGGAATTCCCAATTCTCGAAATTTTTGCGCCAACATTTTAGTTTTTGATTGTTGGATTACCTCAGGGCTTCCCAAACTATGTTCAAACACTGGTGTTCCGCGGATTCAAAATAGGTGTTCCGCGGAGCCTAAATAGAGCCTAAATAGGCGAAATTTGTATCACAGAAGGCATCCGACCGGATAGCTTAATTAACAACAAATTAATAAGACACTGTCTTACTTTCTTTTTTAGTTCAAAATTCGTGCTTGGGCTTATTTTTTCAAGTACAATAAGTAGATTTATATATTTTCATTCAATATTTATTTGTAGGAACATACATATAAATTTGTGCATATAATATGTACATTTTAGATACTAAAGGTACATTTTTTGGTACTAAAAGTATATTTTAGGTACTAAAGGTACATTTTAGGTACTAAAAGTACATTTTAGGTACTAAAAGTACATTTTTTGGTACTAAAAGTACATTTTTGGTACTAAAAGTACATTTTTTGGTACTAAAAGTATATTTTAGGTACTAAAAGTACATTTTTTGGTACTAAATGTACATTTTTCACTATATTAATTATTATTTAAAAAAATAACAAATGTCAAATATGTTATTTAAAGAAATATAGTAAACCCTCCTACAACGCTTTCTACTATGCCGTAGTTTTCGAGTTAACGAGCCTGACAGTCCTCTGCTCCTTCTAGAGCGTTGATTTTAAAGGTCAAATACTTATTTCGTAAATAAATATGTCATGGATTGCTGCGCGAAAAAACTAAAAAATAGCTTCTGCTTCTGTATCTTTAAAGTTTGTATGGATGCCTTGACTTCTATAACGTGGCTTTCTACAACATAACTCCCATTACTTCGTGTTTGACCTACCCTAACCTAACCTAACCTAACCTAACCTAACCTAACCTAACTCAACCTAACCTAACCTAACCTAACCTAACCAGACCTTACCTGACTTTACTTGACCTAGAATTTTCATAAAAATATTATATTATTTTATACAATTAACTAATAAAATGTCACGTTGATCTTCTCTGTCCACAGGTTGCGGGAAGATTACGTCAGGCAAAATACGAAAGGATATCTCTCATGGTGCGAGTCAAGTCATTTGCGCTGGTTAACTCGTAAAAATGTAAAAAAAGGAAAAAGTAAATGTTTGATTTACTGATTTCCTCCAAATCAAAAAATAAAATTGAAAAACCTTACTCCCCCTATAACGTGGAACCTATTTCGACGTTATAGGGGAGTGTATGATGTGTCGAGCCCCATATCTGGGAAGAGTGTGGAATTTGAGGAGGGATAAATATTTTAATTTTAAAGTGAGGACACTGTTTTTGCCTATAAGAGGACGAAGAAGTCCGTTACTTGTGTTGATTTTCTTAATTACTGATTCTATATGGGGTCACCATGAGAACTTTTTATCGAAAGATACTCCGAAGTACTTTCGCTTCGGAATTCTACGGAATAAGGATATTTTTAATGTTAAAATTAGGGGATTTTTAACAACCAAAAATCGAGGAATGGGTTTACTCTATATACGCAATTTTATCTATTAAATTACATTTATCATAGGTTACAAGGCGAGGGGAGATAGTTTCTTTAACAATAAAAGCATAACACAGGTTACAATAATTAATAAATTTATTATAACTCTACATTAATCACATTTACAACAATATTTAATAAATAAGTGGTGTAAAAACAAATGTTCAATATTCATACAATTCATAGAATACATTTTCAATTGCGTTCCGGAGAACACGCCAAATATCATTCTGCACACACGTGAACGATCATCTCAATAATGTCGAGACTAATAACAATGAGTATTGCTATGTTACGGGATATGTGGAAATTACTAGAATCTAATGAAGAAAATACAACTTCGATGTGACACAAGAAAAACTGATCGTCTCTATTAAATCAATTAATGTATTTATTTAAAAAATAAAGAATAAATGAAATATCCTTTCATTAAATAAATATATTGATTTACAATAATTTTGCGATAATTGTATGACACTTGTGCTATTAAATTAATGATAATTATACACATACAAGACGTTGTATCTCTTAATTATAATAATTTATTCACGCTAATAACACATTTATCCGCGATTATAAATATTACCTATTATAAAATATCTTTAACAATAACATATTACATGATACTTTAGTATTTTATACTAAATTGGGGATTCATGAAACACTATCACAGTACATTAAGGGTGAAGGCTCTATGAAGATCTATATACAAACATTAATAATAGGTATAGAAATAGTTTGCTCATTAAAAAAAAAGATATAATAAATATATCAAATTGTTAACACTTATTCCACTATCAAAATGAAATTGTATTTTTTTTTAAATAAACATCATGTTTCTTGGAATAAGTGCGTTTTTTTTCATTTTAGATGATTACTGATTTTATTCGTTAATCGATTTACCCTGAAAAATCACAATGTCACGGAATATTTATTCTTTCATTGTGATTTTCAATAATGAAGTATGCAGCACTTGTATCGTGAAATCATTAAGGAAAGTCAGTCAGATTTTAGCGGCAAAATAATTATTTTACATATGTAAATATATACTTAGGGATACATAACAATAATAAGTTAAATTGTAGTATTAGTGATAGTCACTGCAAAGGATCACAGATTGATAATTAACACATTTTCGGGGATGAAAATGCGTTTTTAATTTATTTATAAATATTTAACTACTAAAACTCTCAACGAAGTGTGATAAAACATGTATAAAAATACCAATCGATCTGCATTTAAGATTGCAACCTGGTTGTGAGATGTCACTAATATGGCCAACTAAAAAATATTCTGTCAATATAAAATTATATTTCGATCGGAGAGAATTAAATAATTAAAAATAAAATAAGAAGCGAGATAATTTTTTGAATAAATATAATTTATTCGCGTAAGACAGCTCTCGGGATATGAAACGATTGTCATGGAATTTTAGACATATTCTTTAGAAAGTACTATGAATAATTTTATAATAATTATCGCACATATACTTATATGTATATAAAATTTTCTACATCATCATAATAAATCAATATTTGTCTGAAACTTTAATATGAAATAAATAATTACATTATTATTATTAATTTGACATCATAAAGAAATAATCACTACGATATGAATAAAATCAATATTAATCATTTAATATTAAAATATACATATATATTCTTTGGAAATATTTTTTAATATTTACGATAACAAATCAATGTCTTTTAATATTTACTTATCAAATATTTAATATTTTCTAACAATTAAGCTAAAAGAATCACACACAGGAAGATCTATATAAATACACAAATGAAAGTTACATTTTGTTATTCGTTATTAAAAAGTATCACAGAAGGGTTTTCATATTACTAATGTAAATGTATATATATAAATTTTTGACACAATTTTCATCAATATTCATTTTTTATGCGACACAATAAATTATCACCAACAAGGATTATTTTAAGTACAAATTTTTAGTAATAATTCATTGCACGTCGTTTATTATTTCAAAGAAAATTTCAACGCATCCAAATGTAATTTTTGCATTTTCTCATTAAAAACAATACTTTTGAAATTTTAAGTGTTTATTCCTCGTCTCTTTGATATTGACGCGAATAACAAAATGCTTCATAAAAATGCATAGGCAGACATGGAATAAGTGACACAAGGAATATCTAACACCAAATAGTGTATGTATTAATTTTTTTTATATCAAAAGACACTCGGCATATATTGCTCATAATACGTGGAATGGGGCACTTGCTGTTGACTCGTGAGGACATCATTAATCTACCATATGTTCTGAAATTAAATAAAGTAAATTATTCATTAACATAACAGATAATTTGCATTCGGGACGATAATTTACCTTCTTCTCCGGTATGCTCCTCATCAGAAGAATCGTATTTAGTTTCGATCAAAGAACTCTGCTTAGACAATGACTGAAAAATTAAAAACAAAATATTAATGAAAATACACAAACAAATGAATATTTAATCGTTTTTAAAAATAACCTTATTTGATCGACGTCTTGGCGGTGATATTTTATTCCAAAGTGCTTCCAATTGATCAAAGTGCTGAGACTGAGCAAGAGCCGCTTGTTCGGGTCCAAGTCCACTCTGAATTAAAGAAAACAAATCATTCTCTGCGACATTATTGAATAATTTATTTAAACCTCTACGTAATGGATTTAATTTAAATAACAAGATCAATCCCCATCAAAACATCGTATTTATACATAAGTGAATTTATATCTATTTTATTTATATCGAGGTTTTACTCTAATAATGTTAATAATACCTGTGATCCTAATTCTTTGCTCTTTTCTTGTTGTATTTTTGAAATTTCTTCCATAGAAGCGGATACTGAAAATCTGAAAAATATGTTAATACACATAAATGAATTAATTTATATTAAATATGAATAAATCATTATTTACCTCCTCTTTAATCTTTCATCGACTTGAGCCATCATGGCGGATGATGTAAGATGTCCATACTTCTTCTGCCATGTATATGTATCCAGAGACACTTCTTTTTTTAATAATCGCTTCATTGGACGCTTAGGCGCCAATGGACGCAAATCTATATCATTAAATTCAAACAAGTTATTGTCAATGAATAAAAAAAATAATAATTATATGGGATCATTTTTTGTATAGTTTTCTCATTTCAAGTTGAAGAACAAGGCGAGAAAAAATCTTATACATAAACATATAGACAAGATCTCACTCGACCTGATGCTAGTTGACACAAATTTAATTGTAAATAATGAGCCAGATACTAGAATCAATGAGCAAGTAAGGAATAGTTTCTCACTCACAGCTAAAAATATTAAAATTGTGATAGCTGAAAAAAATGGTCCTCTACGTATATTAACCACTTCATGAGCGAATTATTTCTGAAAAAACGTATTTTTCTTTAGTTTTTAATTTGAAGCATATAGTTATATTAAAAACATAAAAATATTTTTATATTTTTATATTTTTACAATTTTACGCAAAAAAACGTAGTAGAATGAATTGAAAATCTATTTTTAGGCATAGTAAAAATGGAATTGGAACAAAATAAGCTAGAGAGTGATCCTTTCATAATTGACGAGAAGGATACAATAATAAAACTGTGATTTATTTAAGCGCGCATCTGGCTTCACACGAATACGCGGGAACGCGGTAATTGGAACGCTTCTGCTTGACGCGTATTCGCGTCAACGCTCATGAAGTGGTTAATACTATACGAAACGTTAGTTAGGTTTATAAAGAAAACTTCTGAAAGCAATGAATTATTAACCGATCCGTCAGCGCGGCTCGAAGACATCCGAGACGTCCGAAGAGGGTCTATCAGAGACCCCAAGCATTTCAAGTCAAGAAATTGATGAATTCTTCATCAATTCTCTATAGTGTGCTTCATAATTTAGTGGATATTTTGAATTTTTTAACTAATCAATATGCGTAAATGAAAACGTTCCACTTGTCAATCGCAGCTTTCACTCGCACTCAGCACATAATACCGGATGCGAACGAGAAAAACAATGCGCCCGTGGCGCATTCACGGTATTACTGCAGTCGGCGAGTACGCAGAGTTCGGAAACCCACATTTAATGTTAAACAACTGATTTTAACCCTTTATAGGGCTAAGGCTGAAATTGGTTAATATATTAACCAGTCGCTTTAAGGCAGGGGTGAGCAACCTTTTTTTACAACGGGCCATTTACAAATTAAAAAATGTTGCGCGGGCCGCACGTAAGAAAATATAATAATACAAAAAAAATAAAGAACTCAAAGTATCTAAAAAAAAAAACAACAACGAAAATATAAAATTACAGAATGCTATAATAAAACGGCGAAAGAGATATAAAGGAAAAAAAGTTTATTTATTGCGGAAATTTGGCATTGCTTCTTTGCCATCAATTGGTCTATATTTGCTGATATAGACGACACAGCAACTCGTACGCAGCTTTCTAAACGTACATCATTAAAACTCGATCGATGATCGCTTTTAATTGTTCGCAAACATAAGTACTTCCAAAAAGTGTCATTGTTTGCTTTGCATGTGCGCCCAATCGTGGGGATTTTTCTAAATTCTGTTATTTTGTTAGAAATTATGTATGTCAACATTGTAAAATTTATTTCTTAAATCCGTGTCGTTTGTAAAATCTGTTAATTCTATTTGTAACTCATCTGGAACTGTTTCACTTCTATATGCAAATGGTGAAGAAAAAATATTAAAACTAAGAGCGGTTTTTTCTGATCTTAATATTTAAATCGCGACTGAAATTCCCTTATTAATTTTTCAAAATGCTGGGCATATTTTTGGGTTTCTGAAGAATTTTCTAATCTTAGATGTGTAAAATGTGACATGTTGTTTGATAACAGATTGTTCCAAATTTTAAGTTTTTTTCCAAAAGCATTAATTTTATTAAACATGTTATGAATAAACTGGCCTTTTCCTGAAGTTCACGTTTTAAGACATTAAAATGTAGTTATATCGACGAGAAGGCAAATTCCGCATCTATGCTTTATCTTCAAATTGGGAAAATGGATATTCCTTCATTTTCACAAACAATTGAATATCATTTTTTAAATCATATACCCTTTTAAGCATAGCATCTCTATTAAACCAACGAATTTCTGTGTTGTATATTACATACATCCCCTTATTCACTTCTCAAATCATTTAAAAATTCTTTAAATTGGCAGTGATTTAACGCTCGAGATTTATAGAAATTAACAAGTTTTATTACAGGCGTGGTGGTAACGTAACGCGTGAAACTAAATCCACATGATAAAAGCACGATATCATTGCCTATCAATAGTTTTAGCATCATTTTCAAAAATTGGTAAAAAATTAACAAGCCTAAGGTACAATTAGGTTGCGGGACACTAGAAATTTTTAAAAGTCAAAATGGATTTCACGAGAAAGCGTGGCGGGCCGCACAAAAGAGCCTCACGGGCCGCATGCGGCCGCAACCTGGGATTCTCACCTAGCTTTAAGGTATATAGATTACGAGCATACATAGAAATGTCAGCATTAGTAACGTAATATGTTGTCGAGAACGTTTTTTGGTTAATTTATTGTTATTGACAATAAGTATTGTCAATAACAATAAAAAATAAAAAAAAATCCAAAATAATTAATTTTCCCTATAAAGGGCTAAACCAGTAAAAATCCGCGTAAAAATCCGCGTTCTTTACTATTATACTGATGTTGTTGGCGTGCTCCGAAACGTCGGAGGAAACCCCAACAACTACGAGCACGTGAGGAATGACAAAGTAAAAGCCATACGAAATCATCATCATCATCATCATACTATAAATAATAGTTATATATATGTATATCGTAACATTGTACAAGTATTGAATAAGCAATTAAAATATTCCCATGTCTAAATTATTATTTAATCTTGTATGAAAAGAGAGTCTTGTAAAAGTCATATTTTCGTGGATTCACGGAGCTATGAGGAGCCAGGCCGCTATCCGGGCCAATTCAGTGACGTGTGTGCTACCGGAGGTGCCCGTAGCACTCGACCAGACCAAAAATTAAATACGAATTGGCCCTAGCCTCGTCTGATTATTATTGTTATAATCCACACGTGAAAGCTCGGTTCCCAGGCTTGTGGCTGATAACCTGGAGAACGTCCGTCACAGTCATGACATCATGTTTGAGACGGAGGTGACCTCCAGGTGGCAAGGACCCGCCTTAGGATTATTAGGCCACTTAAATAAATAAATAATAATAAAATGAAAAAGCAATTTATAGCCAAATCGAAAACTTTTTTCGAAACAAAAAAGTATGTTTTTTAAATATGTCTGGAAAAATATACTAAGGTTTCATAATATGTTTTGTACGTTTGTTATCTACCGCAAAAAAAAATAGGATTGACTGCAATCGATTTACCGCCTAAAAAAGGCAGCAAGGTCCATTGAGAACGAAACAATTGGTCATGACCCATTTTTCTCATCATCGGATTTTTTCCTATCTATTTTTTAAGACATCACTATTAACAAATTGATTGACAGTTGAAAAAGGATTAGGTGAATATATATTTTACCATCCACTTCTTTGGGCGCTGAATACGTTGGCATTTTGACGTACGTCGCCGGTGTATTATGCAAACATATAATTGGAAGACAACCTGAAAATAATCATTCATATAATTTTTGTGATAATGTATGAATTAATATCAATTTTATAAGTACCACGATCTAAGAGGAGTAAAGCTATTCGCGAGCAATCTGTAGCCATGACGAACTTTAATAGCGGCACGTGTATCTGAAGCGAAGTTAATGCTAATCCACGTTTAGTCTCCCATACAATCATAGTCTTATCTTCAGCTCCTATTACATAGCAATATGAATAAACGTATTCGAATGAAAACATATGATTTATATATGTTTAATACCTGATACGGCTATAGTGCCGTCGCCCGAGACTTTGACGCAAGTTATTTTTCCAAGATGTCCCGAGAGTAAATGCAGATCCGATCCAGTGTTTATATCCCATACGATTAGATTGCAATCCCACGATCCAGATATAACTTGAGTCTTATTCTGTATTGCCACAGCTACACATGTCACAATATCAGTGTGGCCGACGAGTACCTATAATTAAATATTTATATTAGTGATTACATCCAGTATTTTTTTGCACGAGGAATTCGTTCCAAAGACTGCTGTGCAAAAAATGCAGGTATAATAAATATTAGGTTGATGCAAAGGTTTTAACGTTTTTTTTTATAAGAAATAAAAACATTGTTCAAGCTTTATTTTATTGATTTAATCAATCAAATATTCTCCATCGATTCTTTTAGCATTCTCCCAATTAATAATAACATTAGAGTAAAACTTCCTTGACTTTTAAACAAAAAATGTATTAAGGGAAGTTTTTAGTTGCACTATTGCATCATTTTTACATTTTTCCTGTTCGGTTACCAGTTCTGTTATATTTTTTCAAGGTAATGTTTAATTTGGTTAATTGGTGACAATGTCGTTTCGCTGTAATTGCTTGATTACGTTTTAAGAGTTAAAAATACATAATAACCTTGCAATCCCATCAAACACAAAGGATTACTCTTTTTTTGGATTTCAGCCTTCAAAGTTATTGATCAGGCTTATACGGGTATACCCCAATGTCTTTTTCGTGTTTCGTTATTGTACACCACTCATTTCTCATATTCAGTCTCAAATCGCGTCATATCGATTAATTAAAAAATCCAATATATGGACCAAATTATGAAGCATATCATGAATGTTTATTCTTAGAATAATACTATTTTTAGCATTTTAGATAAGATATTGGTGAAGAATTCATCAATATCTTTGACTTGAACGAAGATCTTGACCCACTTCGGACGACGCGGTTGTTTTCAGTGGGTTGTCATCATCAAAATTCAAAGGACGCCAGGTCCATGGTTCACCAGTCAATGAAAAATCCCCAGATTAGAATTTTGTAAACAACCTTTGTCTTTGTCGAACTTTGAGGGCATCTTTTCTACATCGCATGTATTTTTGGCTAACAAGTCGCAGTATCCCCTTTACAGAATTCATACAGTGCACCATGACGTAAATGCACTTTATCGACCCACATTTTGAAAAAATTATAGAGATTTTCTAATGTTTAGTAATATTAAAGAAGCATCCTTTTTATAAAAGGGCAGCTCCGAGAAAAAAACATTTTTGTTAACATCATACAAAAACGTCATAACTTTTGCATCAACCTAATATTTTCAAGACGTAAATAAATAAGAAAATTTATATGCATTTTAATTTATATTAAACATTCCGTAGTTTTTTTAAAACTACATTCATTTAACAAGATTATTTTTTATCCCTGTTTTTTTCGTTGTTATTTCAAAAATATAAAAAACGTAATTGTCACAAATTACATTTTTTATATTTTTGATTGATCTCAAGAATGAATTAGTATGATTATTTTAATAATTTATACACCAACACACATACGAAAATGGCAGACGTGCAATTAAAAAGACGGGCGGCAAATATCAAATATATTTTTTCCATCATTATTCACGATTGAGAATGATTTTTTTCAAAATTATTTTTATCCCTTTAATTTTTAAAACCGCGTCAAACAAAAAATCAGCGCTAAAGGTCCATCAAAAAGTGTGACTGGGTGTATAAAATATTAAAATATATCATTATCATTGTAAAATATAATACCTGAGCTAGTTTTCCTCCATTGACTTGCCATACTTTCAAGGACATGTCCTTTGAACCAGTGATTAGATATAGTGAATCTGCTGTAAGAGCAAAACATGTAACCGACTCTGCATGGCAGACGTTCCATCTCTCTTCTTCGCGACTTAATGACCAAACTTTGACCGAATTATCGCCATTAGTGCATACAGCAAATTTCATATTATTCGTGACTAGAACACTGGTGCAAGGATAATCCCAGTTCTGCAACTGTATACCACTATCCGCCAGCCAAAGGTGAAGCGTCCCCGCTCTATCAGAGGATGCTATTCTTCTTGAATCTTGTAGTACAGTCAATGTCTGAACTCCAGCTGTGTGACCCTAGAAAAATAATCAAAGCAACGTATAAAAAAAAGTATTAATCATAGATTTTATATTAAAAAAATAATTACTTTGTATGTGAGTGTGAGTGTGGAGTCTGCGACGAGCCAAACCATCAAAGTTTTGTCCTCGGATCCGCTGATAACAAAAAGGCTGTTAGGAGAAAACTTGACGCACGTCACATGACCCACATGTCCTTTCAATGTAGACTGGAGCTGATGAGTATTGAGTTGCCATATTCTGACGAGACCTTGCGCACAACCACTTGCAGCCAGTTGACCATCTCCAGACGCATCCAAGCAACTTATCGGCAATATGTAGCTCTGCTCGTGTAGCAATCTATTGACGGATGATGTCGAGGGTATTGACTTGAGTTTTTTTGGCTTTGTTGGACGAAAGTTGGTCAGAGCATCTTCCGTATGGAATGAATACACGGTCACCCTGTTGGCACCTGAAAATAGTATTTTTTATATTATCTGCGAGTACCGGCTGACGACCTCTTCACTATTCGGCATTGAATAATATCAGCGAGGGAACCGGTTCCATCAATAACACTGTGATATCAAGCTTGTTAAAATTAATAAGTATGACATTATCGAAGACACATCAGCTAAATTGCAAATGCGATGCGCTGTTATGGCAAAAAAGAGAATGCTATTCCATCTCAGAGATGTGCAAATCAATAACCTCTCGATGACATAGAAAAAGCCTTTGCACAAATTTGCGTCTAAGTTTTTGAGTACTAATGTTTATTTATTTTATTTAAAGCTTAAAAAAATACCAATTATTGGTATTTTTCCCAAACTATCTTCCGCGGAACACCAGTGTACTGCTGAACCTGAATAGGTGTTCCGCGACAATTTACCAAGGTTTCATACACTGCAGTAGATTTAAAAATCATCTTAAGGCGAGTGATGATCAACCTTCACTAATGTTTATATATGTATTTATAAAAAAATATATATTATATAATATATTATAAAAGATGTTTAATTTTGGTATTTATGTATATTATTCAGATGTTTCTGATGCAACGTGTGTTTTATGTTATAAAATACTCGCAAACGGTTCTTTGGCTCCATCAAAACTTACATTTTTTTAAGAGACAACGTGGCTCAATACAAAACTCTAAACTTTAAATGATTACAATGGCTAAAACTGATGAAATAGATGCAATGCAATTATCATATACTACTGTTTCACGACGCATTAAAGATTTTTCTACTGGCATAGAGAAAGAGGTAATTCATCGTCTTGAGCTTTGCAATGAATATGCATAGTAAATGGATGAATCTACAGAAGTCGCAGTACTAGCTGTACTACAAGTATTTGTTCGTTACACATATGATATATTGAACTGTATTAATGATTACATTACAAATCAAGACATAGGTTGGGAGAAGTGCATTGATATTAGTAAGTGAAATTAGTTAGTAAGTGATTAGTAGTTGAAGTACAGATGGTGCTCGAGCAATGGTAGGAAAGATGAAAGAATGTTGTATTGCGTATACAGAAAGTAGCTACAAGAACCATCAGTCATTGTATTTTGCATAGGAAAGCACTGATGACAAAAAAATCCACAAATTTAAAAAATATTATGGACAAAACCGTGACAGTGATAAACTATGTAAAACCAAGATCACTTCAATCCAGATTATTTATAATTTGGTGTGATGAAATAGGTACTGGGCACAAAGCACTTCTATTACATATTGAAAAGAAATGGCTATCCAGACGAAAAGCACTATTAAGACTTTATGAACCTCGAATAAGTTATTGGTCTTTTATGGAGGAATTCATTTTGTTGAAGTATAACTTTTAAATTTTTACCAAGTGCAATGAAGTTGACTTATTATTACAATCTAAAAGTATTACAATTTTTAATACAAGAAATACAATTGCCTCTTTTGATAAAAAATACAATTTTGGATTTCATCAGCTGAATCTAATCATTTTTATTGTTTTCCTGGGTTCATAATCCATTTTTCGTGACAGCTAAACCAGTAGGTTTAAGCGCAAGTGACTATGAACATCTAGTTGATTTGATTATTGACTGATTTGAAACAAAAAATTATAGATCAGCCTTTAAATGATTTTTTGGCGAGTTTATCAAAAGAATACCCCAATTTTTCAATTATTATTGTTTTACTTCCGTTTTCTACAACCTATCTATGCGAAGCGGAAATTTCTTATCACGCTGCAACGAAGTCAAAGTACAGAAACAGGCTCGACGCCATACCAGATATTAGAATGCAGCTTACGAATATTGTGCCTGATATCAAGAAGATATGTAATGCAAGGACCCAAAATCATCAAAGTCATTAAGTGCTTTATTTACTTATATTTAATGTAAATGTACGTTATAGGAGGGATCGACTTTATACAAAAAAAAAACTGCCGCAAACGTTATAGGGGGGGGAACGGGGACGTTATAGGAGTGTACGTTATAAGGGGGTTTACTGTATTATAGTTGAATAATTAAAAATAATTACTAAATAAATATTTTTTACGAGTAGGAATTACCCAAAGTATTTCGTTAAAGTTTCCGGGTTTGAGAAGTGTTCTATTACAGAAAAGGTTTGGGAAACCTTACCACGTAGAGGTATCTAGAAACAATTCTTTGAATCTCTGTCACCAGTAATTGGTGCAGAGATGTGACTATCCCGGGCTAGGTTGACCCGGCTCCCTAGCCATTCAAAGGCAAATGGCTGGAATAGTTCCTTGAGCCGTTTCCCATCACATTTTTGCTTCCTACAAACTCGCCTCGTCCTCTAGTTCCCAGGCCGTAGCGGCAACGAGGAAACTCGTTAGGATGGAAGCAATGCCGCACCCGGTGGCTGTTTTAGACTATTGCTAAGGCGTGCAATGTTGGCTTGCCGACCCAAAGAAGGGCCTGCTCCGTAAGGCTAGTGGGCCAACCTGCACTTGGATTACGTAGCCAACTAATGTTGTTCTTGGTGTGCTCCGAAATGCCGGAGGAAACTCCAACAACACGAGCACGCGAAGAATGGCAAAGTAAAAGCCATACGAAATCATCATCATCACAGAAAAGGTTTGGGAAACCTTACGATAGAATATCACATAAACAATAATTACCTGCTGCGAATAGAAAATCATCGTTATCGGTGACAAGAAGGGCAGCTAATCCTGAGGGTTGTGGTGCTGGCAGAACTCTCATAGCCCTGCCGCCATGCATCTCGTGTATTATAGCACCACCAGCTCGTAGTCCTACAACTAATCTGGCACAGTCTTTACCAACACACATACAAGACACCTAAAAACGATAACCACAATAAAAAAAAAATATCGACACTAACAAAATCAATTGATTTACCGGTGCTTTCTGTTTTTTGAGTGAATGCAGGTCAGTTCCGGTGATGAAAGTTCTCAGTCTTATCTCATTGTCTCCTTCAAGTGTTACTAAAAATACGGAATCCTGCGACAGGTCCATCATATGTATGGGCGAACGGTTTGTTGAATATATCGTGTTGAGCAATTCGAACGTATCTGTCGACCATACGCAGACTGTACCATCTTGAGAGCAAGACACTAAAACTTCACCATCTTGAATTGCTTTCACTCCCGTGACTGGACCACGGTGATGATCTATCTTCATAATCTAATAAAAATAAAAATATATTCATATCATTTGTTTTCGCAAATGTATGCGTCATCAATTTATTATTAATTTTTACCAATGCTCCATCGGCTAGAGATGTTACAATAATTGCAGAATCTTCACCGCCACTGACCACCAATGATCGCCCAACTACACAGGCTATACAAAGAACAGCAGCGATATGTTCACTGTTAAAAAAACGAAAACATCATCAATACAATGTCAACTTAATAATATTATAATAAATAATATGTTTACTAACGCAATCTTCATTTTGATTGTCAACGACTGGAGATCCCATACAATGATAGTGGTATCTTCCGAGCCTGTCAGTAAATATTGCGATTCTTTCGTGACCGCCATACACAATACTTTGCCAGAATGACCTATGAATAATAAACATATTTTTAAAATAAATAATTATTATTAATTATTATTGATATATTTTTACCTTTGAACGTATGAACGAGAGAGTTAGACATTATGTGCCACAGCTGAGGATCACCAGTCGACGGTGCTATGAGCAGATGTTGACCAGTCGGTGCTAATTCTAAAAGCCGAACCCCGCCAGATACCTGGAGAATTTTAACTGTGTGTGCAATCGGAGGCTGTAACCTGAAAAAAAAATATAATAAATATATTAAATATAATATTTAGGTCTGTTGTATAATGTAGCAGGGCGTCACGTCCCTCTTAGTTGGCTCGCACAATAGTTTGTTATATAATCCTATTTTCCCAAATAACCGATTCCATTCTTCTTTGGATTTCAAGTCATGGATACGGACGTGACTTTTATTTTGCGTTATCATTGCAAAGGGCAAACTGCTACTAGTTTACTATCGAGTTTTCCAAATGGCGGACTGTTCTGCATTCCAAGCCGTATCAAGTATTCAGCAAACAATGGATCCGCCCCTGTTCAAACTGAGCTGAACGAACTCATCGATTGTTAAAAATATAATAAAAAAATTATTTAAATTTATTTAATTATATAACTTGAACAGTAGATCCGTTTATATTCAATTCATGACCAAAATCATAATATAATATTGTTTCGTGTTAATAACCTTTCTGTTTTGTAATGCCCTTGCCCTTTTTATTTGAATAAGGATTGTAATAAAATAAATATACCCAGTCCAACTGCTATATTTATAGATAGCTTGAGTCCGCAAGAGTGCTATAGATGGTTTTAAAAGTTCAAAAGTGGTGAAACTGAGTGAAAAAAGCAAACCAAAATTAAGGAGCTTAAACCCATATGTAATGGCGGCTCGAAAACAAGAGTCACCCGAAAGGGGTCTATCAAAAACATTTCAAGTCAAGATATTGATGAATTCTTAGTGTATATCTTTTCATTTCTTTAAAAAAATAATTATTTAAATAAGGATTTTTTAACTAATTAATACGACATGGCACTCGCACTCGGCACCTCATATCGGATGCGAGCGAGAAAAAATATCGTGCCCGTATCGTTTTTTTCCGCAATTGCGGACAATAAGGGTCAATGATTATTTATAATATTTATTTTTAGACCCGTCATAGCTTGGAGGTAATTAGAATCAAATTATGATTTTTAAAGTTAATTTGCCAATAAACGCAGATAGTATTCAGATGGGTGACCATTCTGAATACTATAATGGATGTAGGCTGACGACCTTCATTACACAAAAAAAATAATTGTCAAAAAATATAAGCTGGAAGCGGGCAGCAGCGCCCATCAGTATAAAAAAAATCACTGCAGTGCAGAAGGCAACGGGAAACCACTGCACTATATAATCCCATGAAAACCATGTCCATGGTCCTCCATAAGGGAAATCATGCACATGGTCACGATGTTACACGATGTTAATTAACGACGATTATTAACGTCGGCATGCTATCTCGACTATTCACGACTCAAAAAAAAAATTTTTAGACAAATACAAAAAGTTTGTGACTAGTTAAAGATTTATTCGAGTTACATTATATACACATACAACAACCAACATTAAAACACCAAAAAGAACGCGGTAAAGTTGGGAGTCAACCAATAAACCGAATTAAGACACTTGCATTGTATAGGGATGGTTCGAAGTATGACGTTTGGATCAACTTGGGGTCCCCAATATACCCCATCTGCACGACTAGGCTAAAATCGGTGATGACACTTCTAAACACATTGTGGAGTCCGATCCGTATCCCACAGCCTTCTATGGTAAAGAAAAAAGCATCATTTTTAAAAACTCGAGAAAAAAAATATGGTTTTTATTTATAAAACTTAGAAAGAATCTTATTTATGGTGCCAATCACCGGTAGCGGACGCAGCGTATAGTAATATTATGTATACAATTTTTTTTATATGAAACGGAACATAAAGCATATCAATCGACTTCTAAAAGCCACATGTCAAATAATTTATCCATTCTTCTTAATTAACGTATTTATTAGATTTAAAAATCTTCATATTTTTTTATTTATCTTATGTTTTGAAATAAAAAAATAGCTTTGATGTGCATTTTGTGCAAAAATGCCTTGTCAAGAACATATTAAAACTTAATAGCTTACTGACGAAGATTGTAGACCATAACTTTAAATCAATAACTGTCAGTCACCGGTGCATGCCAGGGTGCACTGGCAAAGATCGATGTCGGGCATTGCATTCGCTCGATTTGGCACAGTACGTTACGTGCTAAAATTATCTCTTTTGTATGTTTTAGAAATAATTTACTATGAATTGCTAAAACCTGGCCAGACTTTTATAGCAGAAAAACAATAAATTTTAGCAAAAATCAAGGCTGAATTTTCCAGCATGATAATTCGATACAACACAGCAAGTTCAAAATCAATTGCAGTCATTGTATATAATATTATATAGTTTTTCTTTAACCCTTTATAGGGCAAATTATTATTTTTATTATTTTTTTATTGTTATTGACAATACGTATTGTCAATAACAATAAATTAACCAAAGAACTTTTTCGACTACATATTACGGTACTAAGGTTGGCATTTCTATATGCTCATGAAATATCGACCTTAAAGCGACTGGTTAATATATTAACCAATTTCAGCCTTTGCCATAAGGTTTAAATCATCTCAGTACCTGTAAATTTATTAATATTTCAAGATTAAACAAAAATAAATCTAGCTAATACGATATATATTGTATTTAATGCGAAACTCAGCAAAGGAAGTCACTGAAATTACACGAGTCCTGCTTATAATATAAATAAAAAATAAAAGCTATGAAGATAATGTTTATAGGCAGTTTTATGTATTCAATAATCATCAAAGGAAACCAAAAATTCTTTTTTTATAGACTGCTTCGATATTTTTAATGCTATATGTTATTTTATCTGAACGTGTGTTTCAGCTGAGAGCTATTATTAAGTAAGCGACAAAATAACAAATAAACGTATACATAAAACTCGCATACATGGCAAAATTATATATTTTCAGATTATTTGAATTTCAGTAATGTTTATAATTAATTATAAAAAAATACTGATGCTTTTATTTTGATTATTTTGAAATAAATATATTAATCATGCATATTTTTTCTAATAAAAAAAATATTTACATGGATTTAAATTTAATATAGAGAAATATACACTTTAAACCGCCCTAATCGATTTTTAAAACTGTGATCGTATTTAACATTCAGTCTTTTAACTTATAAGGTTGATTTTTTTATCCGTTGTATACGACAATGTTTTTATAGTACATTTTTGATTAATCTCGTGTCGTGCCTTTTTTATAAATAGGTATTTCTATTCTTTATGTTAGTTTAAACTTGATCAAACAAAAAAAGACGTAAAAAATAAAATGATTCATTTCATGCACGTGTGCATTCACAAGAAAATAATTTATTTTTTATTGCAACGACGTCATTAATAGTTAAAAAGGATTTATAATATTCGAATTAAAATAGTAATTTCCTGATTTTATCAAGTAGCGAGTGGAAAATCTATTCGATTTGTGATTTTAATAACAGATGTATAATACAAATAGATTTCCGCGAATTTTCTCGATTATATTTACACATTTGCATCGTTCATAGTTGCGATTTTCAATTTGTTTGTCATGAATTGTGCAAAAGTAATAATTAAACCATTAAAAGTCAACCTGTATATTGTTTTGGCTTCGCCTAATATTGACTTAATAAGGCCATGTTGACTTGTCGGCCTTCGAGTAAGTTTTTTACAGGTTTTGTAATTAATTTTGGAATTTATTTTATTACATCTCTCGTGTACATCCTCGCCTTCATAAAAAAAATGTAGATATAACTTCATTGAATACATTGAACTCAATCAATTTATGGAAAACAAACTATTATTTCTCTAAGGTAGGCATATAATTTCGGCATTCTTTTTTAATTAAAATTGAAATGTGAAGCTAAACCGCTAAGAATAAAATCATACGTGAAAATTACAAGCAGATGTGAAAAATTAAGAGTAGGCATTACATACAAATGTTTATGTGAATTTCGTATTATCACATTTGTATGAAAATCATTTATATTAGTAATTTATTTACTGAGAAAATTAGTGTCTTTGTATAAATTTAAATAAAACAATAGAATAACGGGGATGACACATCTGTGCATGATTGAGAAACATAATCGAAGATGCAGACAATTTATAGCCGAATTATCGTAAAATAGTCAGGTGCAGCATAAAGGTGAACACGTTTTTGCAATATTTTAGCATAAATTTCATCAAAAATATTCTTGGACCAACTAGTCCAATAAAGTAGCTATAAATGCATTTATATTTTTAATATAAATATTACTTTAATTATAAGTTAAAAATATGACAAACAAATCTCTGAAATTCGTGGGAACGTACAGTTTCTTGTTGAGCCAGGAACAAGAAATTGAATCATTAGATACGGAACTGAAATATTTAGGGCTTTACCATTAGACACTATGTTATCCAACTAATTCGGTAGATAGTGACAAAGTTAGATCGTTTGAGTCGAGTTGACTCATTGTTAATTTGTATGTGTCGGAGTTTTAATCCGATATAAACAATTTTATGTCAGAGATAAATGCAAAACAAACAAGTTTCGCGGAAATATTTACCAAATGGTACATCAAAAACGAGGAAAAACATTTATATAAAGCAAATATGAAATATGGATATGTAAAAAAACACAATCTGGATTTTCACAGTGGGATTTTTTTTGCGCTTGAGGCCTAATTAAAAAAAACAACTGACGTCAATGTTTATTTTAAAACTTTGGAAACATGTTTCAATTGATTTATAGGTAGTGCCGAAAATGGGTGCCATTTTGCATCAGTTAAAAAAGCGTAGTGTGTAAGTATGTATTATTTTTTTATTAATTACTTATGAAATCAATTGTTCATTACGTTCTGAGCATTTTAGAATGTTTCGGAAAAAGCTCTCCAAAAATAAATCTAACTCATATTCCGCATATACTAATGGCGAATCTCCTGCCAGATTAGTATGGTTTGTAAGATTGGGCAATTTTTCGCTGATAGATAAACCAGGTCGTGGATAGCATAAAACATTGAATAACGTCGTTCTACGAGATTTGGTAAATATGAAGGTGTCTCTATTGGTGCATTGGCAAAGAAACTTGGATCACCTTATTCAACTATGCTTCCATTCAACAGAACCTAAAAATCGACCCTTTCTGAAATTACTACAAGGGACAAAAAGTGAATAATTTATGACACTAAGAAACGAAAAAGGTAAAGGGTAGACAAAGGATATTCACTATAAAGACATGACCGAGTTGTGCATTGCATCCAGAAAACTAATGTGTATATGTGTGGGATTCCAAAGGGATCTCTTATTTAAAACGAGTGCTAAAGGATGAAACGATTAATGCAGATGTTTATAGTCTAAAATTAGAGGGATTGATGATGAAACTCAACTAAATTCGACCAGAACTGATCAATAGGCATGTCTCTATTCAGCGAAATCACCAAAAAAATTAGGGACTTAATTAGATTAAAATCCGAAGGAGCATGATTCTCCGGACACCGGACACCAAGTTTATGATTTTTCTTAGAGAACAAAAAATATTATAAATAATCATTGAACTTTATTCTCTGCAATTGCGAAAAAAAATAATAAAAACAAGAATATTCGCTTCTGTTGCCATGGGCGCAATGTTTTTTTTCGCGTGCATCTGGTACGACCAAGAGCGAGTGAAACATACTAGTGACACGTGCCGCGAGAACTCAGTTGGCAGTGTGAACTCAGATTGAGGCGAAAAATTGCCGAGTGGGCGTGTCATTTACGCGTCATATTGAATAGTTAAATCCAAAATATCGACCAAGTTAAATGATCCTTTTTTTTTTTTAAATAAGATGAATTTAAATATATAAATAATTCATCAATATCTTGAGTTGAAATGCTTGAGGTCAATTTTCATTAAAAATAGACCCCCTTCGGATGACGCAATGTATCAATAGATAAATATGTACATACATAATATCATAAATTTATTGAGAAGATTTTTTCCTAACTGATTACTTGATATACTAAAATTACAGAAGCGTATATAAGTTTATTTTATGCGATGTTGGATTCCATCAATGATATTGTTTTCTCTCTGTCAGTACTTGGATGCGTGGAGGGATGATTGAAAGGGCATAGGGCAGGTCATTTTCAGCATTCAGTCCATGTCGTTGTATCATCTTGATTTGCAACAATTCTGAACATGACTCGAATATGTTGACACGAATGGAAGTAACATTAGTTCACAAAAGATTTTCTGATTTAAAGAAAATTTTAACATTTTCCAAAATATCTTCAGCTTTTTGAGTTGTTTCAAGGGGAGAAAAAAATAAAAACTCTTCTTTAAATAAACCAGAGTGAAGATATTTACGACAACAAATGGGAACACGAGGCTACATCTGTCGATTCATCAAGTGGAAACGAAAATAAATCTAATGCTGCAGACTTAATCTCCAGCACAACCTAATTCCTAATGTGAATTGTCGTGTCACCGATCCGCATTTTGGATAGTGTTGTTTAATAGTGAAACTGTTGCAAGTTTCTTCTTCAATCCATTTTCTAACACAATTTCCACCATTCTGAAAGCACAGAGTTTAATCAATGTTTCCCCAATTGTGTAAGCTTTGTTTTTCTTTTCGATCTCTAGTGTTACAACGTAACATTTTCATTATTTAATAAAATAAAATAACTGTAGAAATTCGGAGATTCACCTAATGTAGCTCATATGCTAACATAAATTAAACGAAACGTATTTCTGGAATTACCGATACAAAGTAATAATGAAATCGTATTTCGTAACGTATTAAATAATTAATTATAAATTTAATTACAAACATACATCTGAAAATTAAATACACATATAACTAGCTTTGTATTGCTTCGTGTTTTTTTCACTTCTAATAAATTAAATGAAAACATATTTTTATTGCGATCGCAATTTACTTCAATGCAATAATAAAAAAACTGAATCAACAATGATTTTTTTTATCAGAATACGGTTTCACATAGAATTGTATTAATATTGTACACGATAACTGTGAAACATTAATTTTCACGATTTTTCCCGAAAGGCGTAAGTTTTTCATTTAGTCCAGGTACACGAAAGGGAGCAAGGTAATAATCGTTAGATATTATTTATGGAAGCTATAAGTGCGGCGAAAGAACATGGCAGATAAGATTTCACACAAAATATATTGAGTTCGTTCATACCCGATCCTTTCAGTAGCAATGTAAACAGAGTGTTCCTCTAATTAAAATTTTATATTAATAACGGGACAATTTTTCATTTTACAGTTCCATATAAAATAATTTAATTATCCAGGAGCATCCCTTATTTTTCTATTGTTTGCGAGAGCGTATCCATTACATAATGGCGAGTACATTCATCACCGGGATCCATGTACCAGGTTGCTCATTGTTTTAAAAAATTTCTTTTCAGATACCGGGAAAAAGCCTATATGTAAAAATATTGTATGTAATGTTCGGTTTTAATTAAGATAAATATTATTATAGTAAACAATGTGAAACAGTTTTGGAAGGCCGGATTTAATGGCTGGTCTAATGGAGCCATTTCCTGCGGCACCACTAGGATAACCTAAACGGAGGCAACGGAAGTATAGGAATTGCTTGTTTCCCGACACAGACAAACCAGAAGGGAATCAGGGCTTAGGGCTTGTGGAAAAATATTAAATTAAATATTTTATAGCATCCCATTTTATCGAGAGCTCGTTCTCGAAATAAAAGCGGATACAGTGTAAATAAAAAAAGGTAATGGACTACAGTTGCCATTGTGAAAAAAAGTTGGATTAAAAGTAGACTTTGAAGTTTTCCGAGAAAGTTTATTTATTTTTCAGCATATAATATAAGAAAATACTGAATTGCTTCCTTTAATAAACTTTTGAATAGCAATGCAGTGCCGAGATATTTTAATAAAAAACCAGTTTGGGATCAGATAGCTGAATCTGACCGCGTTTTATTATATTTTATTTTATTTTCCAAATATATATTCTGGTTTACCGATACACTCTATCCATGAATTGATATGGGGGCAAACATTTTGCTAGCCAAACTACGACCGGACCTAGCCGTATACATTCTTTTTTGTTGTCGTAAATTCTCATCTCATGTTTGCTCTCTAGTTATAAACCGTAAAGTGCCTTGGAATAAAATGAACCCTATAAAAATTGAACATAAACCACGAACAGCTATAAATATTGCATTTCAGTAAAAATAATAATATTATTTAGCTGATTTTTCTAATATATTAGAGGGATCCGAAAGAAATCGCGTATTTTATACCCTAATGTTTGAGTGCAGTTTCTGTTCAGACACGGTAAAGAAAGCATATCTGTTAGTTTTTTTTTGCTCAGAACTGTTGATAAGCATTCTTTATGAGTAATAAAATTTACATTATTGTTAAAGATAAAATGTCGAAGCCAGAAATAGATGAAGGACATTGTATGATACATTTTCTCGACCAGGGCTTGAATAGCATCAATGTCAATATAACTATTAAATACATTTATGGCGAAATGCACGTAGTGCATGTAATGCATGTATTCATGTTTCAAATTGAGAAATGTAAATCTAAAGGATGCATCTCAATCTGGACGACCTTCTAAATTCGATGATGACATATTGAGATCTCTGCTCGAGTCGGATCCTCGAATGACCATCGAGGAATTATCACAGAGACCCAAATCTTCAAGGTCCTTTGAACAGTGATAACTATAACGCGTCAGTATAAAAAATAGAATAAGAAATTTGGACACCGTACATATTATTGCAGATGTTTACTGTCGGAATAATCGGAAAGATTAAATGAGAAAAAAATCAAACGTTCAATTTTTTTTACCAGAAAGGGAATAATTCTTTACCACGATAATGATGCTTTCATAAAACAAGAATGACCCAATTACAATTTCAGGAGTTAAACTGGGAAGTTCTGTCAAACCCTTCAAATTCCCTAGACCTTACTCGTATCATTTTTTTTCAGATCCATGGAGCACACTTCAGAAGAAGAAGGTTTGCGATTTGAACGAGTAATTCGATTCAAACCGGATAGTTTTTTTTTTAAAACAGTATCTAATATTGGTGGTATAACGTGGGAGCCTCTCAGGGTTCGAAATGGATATAACGGAGGACGCAACGAGACATAATTAATAGAGACAGCATCTTTATTTCTCGAAAGCAATACAGCGGACGAATCAGCCTAGCCGACCCGAGGATTACAGTATTACTTATCAAACGATTATAACATCGAAGAGGAGGATAAACACAATATAAATGATAGCAGCGCACTAACAAAGTGCGCTGCTTTCTATCCGGGAAGGCTATCGCCTTCTTACATGGTTAATCGTTTCAAACTAAACTCTCAAACTCTGGGGCATCTGTATATAAACTACAGGCTTCGTCAGGGAACCAATGATTTCCTTTGTCTTGATCCATGACACGTGTTGGTTAGGTCAATTGCACCCGATAGATCTCAAACTATGGGACCTTGCTCCTGTTGTATGAAGCAGTATCTAGTTTTGATGCGTAGTATAGCAAACACTTTGAGAGCCGGGATCCTTCTAGAACTATATTCGGGTTAATGTCTCCATAAACCGAATAAGTCGTCGAACCGAATATGCTCTACATATGCCATAGACCAAGCAAACCGATTTCCCAGCTTTCCTCCGACATTACAGTGGAAATTATGTTTTATAATAATATGTATAAGAAGTATATAAAAAAAATAAATACACGTCAGTTAATGATTCGAGTGGGGATTAGATTGACATCCCGCATAATTTATTGACTTGCGATAGGCCAAATGAACTTTTGCCGGTATCGGTCGCTGTCATATTTGAACAGACATTGCACACAGACGTCCCGATAAGTCAACAGAGGGGCTTTGAATTCAAAGCCATAGATCCGTGGAACAGAGCTGGTAGTAAGCCGCAAAGTTTGCGGCCTCGTCTCTAGCAAATGTTGGCTGCCCTCTGTGACATCGCACACCGGATGTTACTAAAGCTCTAGTACCGAAATTTAAACAGAAATATTTAATCAAAACAAAATCCCCCATAATTGACCCGGTATTAATTTTGTACCCAGATCTGTAAGGTTGCCATAATTGTTTTTTTTAATATGCATTGATGAGAATATAAGTAAAAAATAGAAAATAATATGTGATTTTGAATGTGAAAACTGGGATATATAATGGAAATGTTTTCATTACCACTGTCCGTATTCTACGCATTGACTCAGTAGATTATTAGCAGACGTAAAATAAAAAAAAAATATTAAAATAATAGGATATCAGATCAAATCCTATAGATCAATTTTCTCAATGAATATATTTTTTTATAAATTCGTAAAATACTAATAATGAGAGTAGCTCATAGATTTCACTAAAAATGTTCAGAGTAGAAATGGTTAAACTATAATAAAGCTCTTTCATTAAAACTTGGAATATGTATTACAATATATATATTTATTCATTAATGCCAAGCAATTTTTTGTATAAATTGCGAATCGCGGTCAAACATAAACTATTTTATATCACTATTTTATTAATCAAGATATTGAGCTGAAAATTGAATTACTTGAACTTCAACATTTACTAGATATTTAATGCAAAATATATCTTATATCAGAGGTAATCAAAGATTTTGGAAACGGGTCGAATTTAAATTTTTAGTAAACATGGTCTTTTGAATGTTGAATTTTTAATATTTATATAGAAAGCTTGTGTGTGAATTTTCAAGCTAGTTAGCTTTTGGGTCACTGGGATATGCAAGAAATGGTATTATCTACAACAGTTGTTTTTATTGCTTCGAATGTTGAGGAACGTTATAAATAAAAGAGAACAACTACAATATGACACCAGTAAGAATTTATTCATCAAAAATAAAACTAAGCATCCTACCAATATGAAAAAAACAAAACGTTTTAATAAGTACAGCAGGTCGAAGCGCATAGTATCGGCTGACGAAAAGACCAAAGATTATAAAAATGTAATAAATAAATAAACTCTTAAATGGTGTTCATTTTGTAGTAAATATTAAACATTAAACAATTGCTGAAAAAAACCGCAAAGTGGTATTAAATATTTTGAATATTGCCTAAAATTTCTTAAAGGTCTAAGCTACGAAGATATACGTGTTAATGGTATAATTTAGCAATATAGCCAAACACGTCGAAGTCTACCCGACTTGTTGTCGATCGTTAGCAGCATGGCGATAAACAACTATGCAGTGCAAGTTGAACACGTTGGCGTCGTGGTAATTGCGTCATTGTCACATGCAACCTCTTAACTTTAGCAGCTTTAAGCAGAAACGACGTTGTTTCCCGAATGGCACCGCCAAAAAAATCCACTAGCGAATTTAATTACGGAGAATGAAACGCATTGCATTCGAAAGTACAAATTCGAAGGCAGCGATTCTATCAAAACTTGGTAATTAACAAAGTTATCTGAGGCTCGACCTGTTAATTAGTGCACACAACGGATGTTCCTGGCGCCCAATTTGGACCGACCCGACTGCCTTTGAACTGCGGTTCACGATTACTTATCATTCCGTTATTATTATTCCCAACTCTTAATTGGAAAATTAAAACGGCGCAGAGCAAACTATCACTAGAATTAATTGGAGCAATATACAAGCATCTTATATACGACAGTTACTTCGATCATTAATAACGAACGTCCATCAAATTCCAGAATTTAGTAATGGCAACTATTATCGTTCCCGTCGACAATCTTGGATCCAATTAAAATATGAGTATTCCAATTGCAAACATATTAATATTAATACGCACTTTGAACCAGACTCGATCTGATCCCGCTCAGCGTCTGCTGAATATTTATTCGAGAGCCGATTTAATTCATCAGCTGAAAATTTTGTATTAATACGTGACTTGTTCGCGCCAGATTCCGGCAGTGTCTTCCAGATTCTGGCGGATGACACTGCAGGAAATTTAAATTAGTCACGTTAGCCTAATGATTATGGCCCTAGGAGCCACGCGTGTCCGTGTAAATTTAATTAAATTACAGCCGAGACGAATAGGTCGCAAAGGAATTGCCGCGAATAGTTTCACGACTACCGTTTTAGGGCTGAACCCTAATTCGAATCGTATTACGTCTAGGGGTTTTTATGCCGAAGCCAAAAGCAATAAGCAATGAGTTGGGATTAGTGAAATATATGTCTTTTTAATTGCGATTTGGGTTTCTATGGGTCAGCCAGCAGAAAAGGGATTTAATCATATTACGATATGAGTGCAATGCACCTGTTCCTGTATTTACAAGGCTTTATAATATTATATTACATAAACATAAAATTCTACTGTATAGATCTTATATTTATTTTAACAAGATGCTTTTATTTCTCTTGCGAATTAAATGCAAACATAATAATAGTCAGAATTAAATTTAAACATGAATTCTTAAAAATATGTACCGGAAAAAAACAATTATTTTACATAGATATATTTAAGCTTAGTCAATGCCCTTAAAAATGGATAGTTAATGATTTTACCCTAGCTGTGTCGATGCGACCCCATTTTTTTATTTTTTCTCAAATAACTCTTTTGATATAAGTCCTACGTGTCGCATAACTTTTGTATTTGTCTAAAAAGTCTAAAGAATAAATATTATGTTTTATATTAGGTGTAGTAAAAAGTCCTGAATTTTTTTTTTTTAATATATTTATTGATTTATTTTTACAAAAAATAATTACCATTGCATTATATAACCTTCTGGCCATCTATTTTCCTAATCTATACCTTTCTTGAAAAATTCTGCTGACTTCACTTCACTTTCTGTTTGGAATGATTTATTTTTAAAAAAGTGTTCCATAGAACCAAAAAAATGGTAGTCTGAAGGGGCTAAGTCTGGCGAGTAAGCAGGATGCAGTAAAGCCGTCAAACCCAAGTCATCCATTTTTTTAAGGGACAAATCTGCGACATGGGGACGCGCATTATCGTGGAGGAGGAAGATTATCTCCCAAAACTCCTTCTTTTCGAATCTTTCCCATTTTTTACAGACACTTCTGAGTGATGGACCACTTTGTGCCAGTTATATTCAACAGTTCTTTGATGGTTAAAGTTGGGTTTTTTCAATTCCAGATTATATGGCGGCTTTATTACTGTACAGGGTCGTCCACTTCGAGGCTCATCTTTTAAGTCAATATTTTCAGATTTGAATTTTCTGTACCAGCGTTAACATTTTCTGACATCTAATACGTCTCCATAAATGTCGCAAATATTTCTTGTAGCGATAGTTGCGTTTTTCTGGAAGAGTATGCAGTTTCGCAAATGGTCTTCTGAAGGAACAAATTCGTCCATTGCGACTGGGTCGAGTAAAACATTTTTTTTTGTGTTGAACACAGACGGAGACGTGTCTTGACAAGCACAAAATAAAATAACACTCTTGACTCGTCAAAGAACTAAAAACAACTGATTCTAAAACTACCCTTTAAAAATAAGACATGACTTTTTACCACACCTAATATAATCCGCAATTGCAAAAAATATATGACCAACAATATTTGTCTCGGACGCGATGTTTTTTCTCGTTCGTATTCGATACGATGTGCGAAGTGCTAGTGAATCGTACTGTGAGAGCTCAGACGGCGGCGTGTACTCGGTCTGTGGCGAGACATCGCCGATTATATTTTTATATTTATATTTTTAACAAATATTTTTTTATGAAATGAAGGTCGTCAGTCCACCTCATCCCTCTGTTAACTAGCGTCATTCTTCTGATTCTCTGATATAATTCTTCGGAATGGTCACCCATTCAATTACTAACTGCGCTCAATAGGGGTTAATTTGACATCTTAATTCGATTTAGGTTATGACGGGTCTTTTATAATTTTCAATTCTCACAATTAGCATATGTCAATTAAAGACAGGTTAGTGGCATATGCAAAAATCTTTAGACAGTGTTTCCAAATTCGATTGGTGTCATAATTTTACCATATGTCGATATTGTAAATGTCAAAAAAATATGCAAATTAATAGTATTGTTCTTTGATTCTTTTTTTAACAAATAACTCTATTTTATTCTATTATTAAGGATCGGGAAGTATTTATTTTTTTTAGATAGTCTAGTTTACGTTAGTCTGTATCCATACGTGATAGAAGAATCATCCTTGTGAGATATTTTTTTTTGGAACTATTTGTTAATTTTATATATCGTACATTATTTATTTTTACGTGGCCTTATAACCCTGAGGCGGGTCTTTGGTTGTTTCACTTGGAGGACACATCCGTTTCAACCATGATGTCATGACTGTGAAGGACGTTCGTCAGGTTATCTTGGCTCTTCGAATACGGGTTAGGTCGCCAACCAAAGCCCGGGAGCCGAGCTGTCATGCACGGATTGTAACAATAATAATCAGACGAGACTAGGGCGAATTCGTATTTAATTTACGGTCTGATTTGATGGTACAGGCCCTCTGTAGCACACACGTCACTGAAATGGCCTGGATAGCGGCCTGGCTCTTCATAGCTCCGTAGAATATACGAAACCATGATTGTGCCCAACTGCTATTGCCACCACATCTGATACCGGAACGCGACAACACTCGACTCTTATACACAAAAACTACATAAAAACTTCTTATACATAAAAACTATTTTTTAATAAGTATAACAGCCTGATAATGATAATAAGCAATGTAGCCTGCGAAAGTTAAAATCGTGTAATAGGCATAATAGACTACAGCCAGATTTTGAAAAAATCAAATTGAAATTCCTGGCTGATTTCGATCCTTTTAAAACTATCGAGGGATTAAACCAGTAAATCAGATCTTCATTGTTTATTTAAATCGGTCCGATTATTCTGTAAAAGTGAATAGCATGAATGTTTAAATGACGCACGAACATTCCAACTCTAATAAACAATCACTCGTCAACACATGCAGTTCTTGCAGATTTAACAAAAAACAAGATGTGGATAGTATACAACGTTATTCAAAAAAAACAAGGACTTTTAAAAAATTAAACACCTATTTCGACTCTGAAACCAGGATACGATAATCAAATCATTTTAATCGTTTTATACAAGGTTATATTGTGCTTATGGTGTAATATTCAAGGGATCATTTATTTTGAATTATTGAATCCGGGTGAAAAATTAACGTCAGAGGTCTATTGTCGACAACTGTTGAGACGCGAGCTGAAGTTGAAAGAAAAAGTCTGAATTTAGTCATCCGAAATGAAGTAATACAATAAAAATAAACCCAAAATCTTAATCAATATTTTAACCCAAAACTACAATTTTTTTACAAAACGGTCATTGAAAATTTACCAAATAGTTTTATATATAAATTATTCTTTAATGTGTGCATTTGCGAAAAAAAAATAAAAACAACAATATTCGCATCTGTTGCCACGCACGCGATGTTTTGAATGCTTTTTCGCTCGTATCCGGTACGATGTGCCAAGTGCGAGTGAAACGTACGAGTGACATGTGCTGCGAAAGCTCAGTCTGAAATATCGCCGAGAACGCGTGTCATTTACGCGTCATATTGATTAGTTAAAAAATCCAAAATTTCGACCA
The DNA here is from genome assembly GCA_022495035.1 of Philopotamus ludificatus. Lineage (NCBI taxonomy): Eukaryota > Metazoa > Arthropoda > Insecta > Trichoptera > Philopotamidae > Philopotamus > Philopotamus ludificatus. The sequence goes on along the minus strand of JAGXCT010036087.1, from coordinate 11,690 downwards.
AATTATGAAGCATAATTATATTAAGAAGTTAGAATAATTAATGTTTTATATGTCAATATATTGATGAAGAATTAATCAATATCTTGTCTTGAAATGCTTGGGGTCTCTGAGATTCCCCTTTCGAATGACGCGGTTGTTTTCAAACCGCTGCTACGAATGGGAAATATTTCTATAAAAAAATAACTGTTTTGAAAAGCATGCTGTAAATTACTTTAACGAATCCATTAATTATTCATACATAATAATAATAATAAAGGCTAATTAAATACGGAATAAAAACATCATAGCAGTTTATTACTAATACCTTAGCCTTTTCATGGATTTTGAGTATTAATTTACGCCATTTATAAATTTTCTCATCATTATATGAACATTTTACATAAGATTATGTATTTATTTTACGCATATATTACGTGAACCTATCAACAGTGTAAAAAGGATATATAATTATGAAATAGTTAAACAAAATAAACTCAAGTGAACTTTACAGGAAACAATCAATTTTATTTTAATGCGCAATTTTTATTATAGATTTTTTTATAGCCATATCAATATCCTTAAATTGTTTATAATATAATTTATCTTGTGTATTATATAATTTACTCATTTTTTTAGACTTATTTGCACATATCGTAATTATATGTATACATCAATAAATAAAGGAAAATTGTTATAATAAATAATAGTCACTTTAAAACTTGTGATGAATACGTACATTTAAAATGAATTATTTGATAATCTTATATATTAAATCTATTAATAAACATGTTACATGAATATTAAACGGATTTATTTGACATCGTGACTTATTAGGGTATTTTTTTTTATTAAAAAAATGTATATGCAATATATTATACCGACATAATTATATTCGATAAGATAAACAAAAAGCAATCGTTTGTCATGTATTATACATGACGAATGTTGCTTTTTGTCAATAATAAATATTTAGATCACGTGTATGAATAGTTTTTGTTATATAATAAAGAATATCTCCTTGAAGATTTTATAGAGGTCAATTTAGTTATTTTTTTTGTTTAATTGTGCATATTATATTCATTCAAAAAAGGAAGTAGATTGTCACGTATCAATGCCAATTTAATGCATTATAAATAATTGAAAAAAAAAGCAAATGCAATAACTAAACGATAATTGATTAACATGATGTTATTATTTTTTTTTTAAATAATGCTACGAACTTGAAATCATTAATTATTTCAAGGTTACTATTAAAAAGATGTTAAATGTTGAATAAATATCATTTGTCAGCATTTACCCACATATGATAATCAAACATATGTATAGTTTTAATTTTTGTCCATATATGTAGATCCGGATGATTTTTTTTTTAATTTCAGTTCATATATATATATACAGGACCGGTATGCACAACTTGGTTATTCAGTCTCGATCTCTCACTCATAGTGCTAACAAGTCGTCCAGTGATAAAAAATGAAGCCGTTTATAATTTTATCAGTGTTGATTTATATCGCAGGAACGATTCACGGGATAAAACTACGTAAGTGTTTATAGATTTACGACGTAAAAAAAATAATACACATCGATTAAATAAAATGATTAATGTCCATAAGCGGGAAACTGGAATCGTTGTAAGGTATCGCAGTCGACGGACTTCAAAAGAAACAAGTGTCTGGAAAGTGCCGTGTCTATTGCGCTTAAAGATTTGGCCGCATCCGGAAATAAAGAATTTGATATGCAAACTATGGATCCATTTAGAATAAATCGAATGGCAATCGGACAAGGAGCGGAAAATGGTCCGGTGAGTTTGGCGTTGAAGTTTAAAAATTTGGATGTAGCTGGATTCAAAAATTTTCAAATAAAATCAGTTAGGTAAATATTGCAATGCATTTATTTATATTAATAAACTAAAAATAATATATATTTATAATAAAATAAGTGCATACATTTATGTATGATATGCGTAGTTGTTTAACTTTGTACATTAAAAAAAAACTAGTCATCAGTATATATTATTTTCTTATTACCGTGCTTCTTAGATATGACGACTGAGCTTATATCATAAATTAAAATGTATATTTAATTATTTTAGAGGAAAACTTTCGTCAACTAAAGATTGGTTTATAACTATAGAATCCACAACCCCGAGAGTACTAATGCTAAGTGACTATAATGTGAATGGAAAAGTATTAGTTTTCCCCATAAAAGGATCGGGAAAATGTAAACTAGATTTCGGTACTGATATAAACACGCATCATTATATTATTTTTATGAATTTAATACATTTTTCGAATTAAATATTTAGAACAAGTTTCCACCATCGTATCATTTTACGGAGAACAACACATCACCGACGAGAAAGAATATCTGAAGATTGTAAATGAAACTTTAAGTTTCAATATTGAAAAGTTAGCATGAATGCAATATGGATATATTTTACAGCGAGCGATTTTTAATAATTGATTATTTTTTCAGGGTGCATTTTGATTTTGAAAATCTTTTCGATGGAAATAAGTTAATAAGCGATAGCATGAATACTCTTATTAACGAAAATTGGAAACTGTTATTTGACGAATTGAGGCCTTCAATTCAAAAAGGATTGCTTAAACATCTTACAAGATACGCTAAAAAAATCTTAGAACGGATCGAATACAAAGAACTATTTAATGTGGAATAAAATAAATCTTTGGTATGTCAATAATACAGTTTATAATTTTAATAATGTAAAAATATGTTAAGATATTATTTTATCTTATGTTAAACACATTTACGCAATGTGAATAAATCTAATTTTTAATAAAAAAAACAAAATTAAATAAATTTTATTATTTGAAGAAATTGCAATGTATAAAGATCTTTCACGCGCCTCTGAAAATTGACATCGACATTTCGATTCTGGAATTGGTCCTGGGTCAAATTCTATGGTAGTAAGGGTCTGCGGTAGATAAGTTACTTGTCGAATACCATCACGTATTCCGAAGGGATGATAAACTCTCTACAAGATGAGGCAGGTTGGGGCGAGAATATCGAGAAATTGGTTTAACAAGGGACAGACTAAGCCATCGAATATAAATCATACAATTATTTTTAAGCCGCAGAATCAATCCAGCATACATTTAATTATTGTTTTCAAAAAATATCTATATTTAAATTAAATAAAAAAAATGTATTCAGATTAGCGTTAAATATTAAGAACGCTGTGTCAGCTAAGTTCGCATGGATAATTTAAATTTAGTATTAATATTCCCCATCGGTTCTTGAAGCAAGAATAGAATGTTTATATACCCCCCCCTGTCAGGGCCCAAGGGTCGCAGGCTACATACTTATGAGTTTAGGGCAAATCGATGGGTCTTTAAAAATAGGACAGGCCGAGTCTAACCATCGCTCGAGAGATGGAAACGTGATCGCCGTCAATGATGAAAAACACAAAGGTAAAAAAAATCGTAGGAAATGTAATTGGAAAGGTCTTCGGGTAATATACAGGTTGCTCGCAAAATATATATTTTTTTATATTTAAAAAAAAAAAACTCTGAGAGAGATTTTAATTTAAACGTCATGAAATAAATCACGTAAATAATTACATTAATATTTATTATATGGAATATATATTTTTTATAAATAATAATCCGCGAAAAAATGTAAATTCTCCTGTATTCGGAATCACAAAGCAAAAAATAAAAACATAGGAGCAATGCGAATGACAAGGGAAATATATCGAATACCCTTTTCCAGTTCCTGTTAATATTTAAAGGATATCACGTATCAAACAACAAAGAGCTGCGGTCGTATAAAATAAAGAATATATCAAAGCGAAAAGTTAATAATACGAAAGAGGCTGGCATAGAATTTAACAAGCCCGCTCCCGCCCCCTGCCACCACACCCACCGCGAACTTATCGGAACCTAATAAAGGGTCCAGGATCCCTTTGTCTTGGACCATTGTTTTAGTTGAGGAAGACGGGTTGTCCTCCCAAGTTTTATCGCGGAGCTAAAGGCTCGTCCACGCCAGACGCCGCGGTGTTAACTCTTGGCAAATTTGTTCGGCAAACACGAGCCGCCCTTTGGATGTTCAAAGGCTGATTGTGGACCCGGGGTTTTATTTGCCCTCTTGCCTTTGTGCAATCAGGGGAAAATTGGCAACATGTGAAACATTTACACTCTAAAAGCCAATTTTATAATTAACCCCGACATATGTTTTTGATTATCATAAAAAAAAACTTAAAACAGAAAAATTAGATTAAAAATCAGACATGAAAACACGCAGTCAATACAGTTTATAATGATACAATATGCTTTTTCTGAACGTTATCAAGTACACTCTCGATCAATAATTTATGCGAGTCTCGGGACTTTAAGAGGATTGTCTAAAAATATATACAGCATAATTGACTCTATTGTTCTCATAGTAAAAAAATCTACTACACAATTTCTAAAATATCCATAGCCTTGACACTCCATCGCGTATAACCAAAAACGATACAATAAAAAAAAAATTATACACCCATCCCTCGCTTATCACTATAAATAGGTTCTGCTAGATCACCATGTTAAAGGAAACCGTGTTAAGCGAGACTAACAAATGTATGAAAAGGAGAGGATACATTATATTTTAGAAATATTAAAGAAATAGGTAGATAGAAATGAAAATTTATTGAAAAATTATGAACATAGAAAAAAGATATTTATTTCAGGTGTACAATTTTTTATTACATTTAAAATGGACAGTTGTCATCCAGATATACCCTAACCGTTATTCTTGGAAATTCACGCAGCTGTGCGCACGTCTACAAAGCAAGTTTTAATCGAAAAAAAAATTTTTCAACAAAACTGAAACCGTGTTAAGCGAGAGATAAGTTAGTTGTCGAATAAGTGTACGACGAAAATTATGAATTCAGGGAATTCTTAGTTTTCGTCTCAAACATCATTTGAATATACGTACTAATGATTCGTTCGTACTTACCAAAGACAACGAATGAAAGAAAACTATCCATTTACATATTTTAATCAGTGTTATGGCTTGTTGGTAACATGCATATTATATCAATAATATAAGTTAACCGCGACTGAGCTAAGCTAGTACTCGGATAGGTATCCAACGAAAACTATGAATTCAGAGAAATCTATATAACACTGGCCAGGGGATATGTAAGAGGAAGAGACCCATTACCTCGGCATGTTTATAAAAATATTTATGTGGTAGTTTGGCGCGGTGGAAGTGATTAATTTTAGGCTATCTATCCTTTGTTGAATAAAAAATATAAATTTCAATCCAACTATAATAATATTAAAATTAACCAGGGTCGTGGTTTGACACTGGGGAAATATTAGTGTGAGAGACTCATTCCCCTTGCATCTTTAGAATCTTTAAATGGGTGAATGGCGCTTTGGAATATTTCTGTTATGCTATCCATCCATAGTAGTCAAATAAATAAACAAATAAAAATGTTCCACTATAGCACAAATTATATAATATTTAATACTAAACATATTACACTTGGCCTCGTATAACACAGGTTTATACAACACGGTTGATGATTAGTGGCGTTTTTTGGACAATTCGCTTTATATTAATATAACATAAAAAAATCGCATATTAGTAACAAAAATATTGCACGTACACGCTCAGTAAGAATATTAAAGATAGAAAGGATTCCTATAACAAAGATAGAAGTCTGCAATGACAAAAACATACCTATTGACAGAAACATTATTCAAAAAGAGCACTAAAAATTTATGATAATTCAAAAAGAACTGAAAATCGTCATCTGAAGATCAACAATCACAATTTTTTCAGCAATTCTCACAACATAATAAAAAAATTGCGTTGTCTGGCGTAGAATTATTCATAAAATTGACTTCAGAATTGGCCGAAATTATAAACACATCCGATCTCATAGAATTGTTCATGATAGCGATGATGAATGAAAGATCCATTATATATATATAAATGTTATTCAAGTTTTTTCAATAAATATGTAAATGTATATTTAGTCGATTGTTTATTAAAAAAAATAAAAATATAAGGATATTAACAAACGATAATTTTTGGAACGCAAAGATTTTTGTATGAACTCGTATTACACGACGTTTTTGTGGAACCATATGACCGTGTTATACAAGGCCAAGGTGTATTATGTTCTGTATACAGTAATCATTAATTTAAAACAATTTGATCCGAGGGTCAATAATTATTTAAATTATACGATTAGTTTATCCTGCGGATAAGTTCTATATATAATTATCGTAGAATAATATTGGGCGAATCAGAGACGGAATGTAAATTTATTTATTACGAGGAAAGTCAATATTTGTCAAAATTTATTATATGCTCATTCTATGGCAATATTTAAACACTTGGTTTAAACAAATCATGATTACTTAAACATAGACCTTGAGGTTTGTAAATGATCAGTAAGGTAATAATAAAATATATATATTGAGTTAATGCAAAAGTCACTTTTAGTTTTTTCTTTGAAATATATGTATGAATATATTTTAAAAAACTAGAGTAAATAAGGTTATTTAGTTAAATTGTTTGATAATATTAGCTATCTCCACTAGTTTCACATGAATATAGTCATATTATAAATATAAACATTCAAGAGTTTGTTCCTTCGTCTGTCCGACCATCATTCTAAGATATTTTTTATTGCAGCCATATTTTAATGTAGAACGTTTTCCTGCTTGGGCAAAAGAGATTCTTAGCCTTTCTAATGCGGCGCGCTAAACACTCATTAGGACATATGGGTTCTACAACGCGGTGCGATTGACATTCATGACTGCGAGTTTAACGTGTTTTACAAGTAAACTAGAGGAAATTCAGTTTGTAAGTTTCTTTTTAATATTATATTTTATTAATTTGACAATAGATACATAGAATTACAGCACACTCCAAGGCCCCATTCGCCATGGGCGCCATTAAAGATACGAGGATGGAGGGTTTTTAAAACTTTACTTCCTGGCCAGAATCATTGAGAAATCATAAATTTCGTCGGAAGGCTAACCTATCCAAGTACTAACTGAGCTCAGTTCCAGTCATACAATTATAACAGATTGTTGTTACCTACAAGCCATGAGACTGGTTATTCAAAAGTAAACAATGAATTAAGTACACTTGCACACGGACAGACAAAAAAATATAACTGGTAAGGCAAATTTTAACAAAAAGTAGTAAGGAAACATTCTTTATGAAATATATAATTATTTAAAAATGATTACATATCGTATTAATAGACAAGAATACATTTTTTTAATTCAGTAACAATTACTAGACATATTTCTCATATTTTTTTATTGGAAGATGAATCGTAATATTTTTCTAAGAATACGCACATCAAAAAGCAAAAGTTATCATAGACGGTATTTGTATTATATATTTTTAAGTTCCGTGTTTTCTGGAACACAATTTCCGTCTTTTTCTACATTACCATTAATTTGAGCGTGACGTCGCGACGCCCCTTCCGCTCACTCCCCTCCATGCCCCACTTCTCACCCGCACTACCCTACCTTACATAAAACACGGTAATATCTGCCGGACCAACGATTTTTTAACGGCGCCCAACGACGATAACTACTTCATTATTTTTCATTATTGAAATAACGGAATTTATGCAGAATAAATTATCAAACATAAAGAAAAATATTCAACGTAACAATAGCTACGCAATACAGGTTAAAATAACAATATAATAAGAAAATTATATTAATAACAGAACAGATTAAAGATTTTGACGGGATGCCTTTAATTATTGCAATATCATCTGACTAATTGGCGGAGATGAAATTAGCTCAGTGTTAATCAATGCCTATTAAAAGCGATAGGGGTAAATACCAGTGATAATATTTCGATTATTCGCTGAATGTGAAGATCAGATATTAATTTATTTTAATTATAAATATCAAAGGGTTTCAATCATGAACACGTGTTTGTGCTCGATGATAGCGTAATTTAAAGTGACAAAACTTGAATTAAACGCCTTTTTATAATTATTAGAATGAAAATTTATAATATCAAGCTCTTAACGACAAAATTATACAAATGGACGTCATGTAAAAAGATTTACTAGTGAAAGTAATAAATTAATATAAATGACAAAGATGAGACCTATTCATAAAACTATGCCCGTCCCTTGCGATTTTAATTATTATTCTGAAATATCTAATATTAAATTTTAAACGGTTATTTTAATATATTTCATTACACATTTCTAGGTATGGTAAGATATTTTCATGCGGTTTTTCATACCGCTTGAATAAAAAATGAGATTCTACATAGGAATTCTTCAATAAATGAGAAAATATGTAATAACAAATATTACACATGATTTTGTATTGTATCATGGATTTATTTTATGGCTATGTGCCACATGATTGGTCACAGAGAATCTGATCGGATAAGACTATCTCCGATCATTGCTCGCCAGACAAAAGAGAAGCCGGTATTAGATCGCATAATAACATGTGAAGAAAAATAGGCTATATACCATAATATTACAAGAAAACGATAATGGTCAATCCCTGAATAGGCACTCTTAACAATACCACAATTAAAAAAAAATCAATTCAAAGTTTGTAATATATATTAGTTCGAGTCATGTCAAGGACGAATCCTTGAACCCCTGAAAGTCGAGTACATCTTCGACGCCGTCCAGGAATTCAGATATCTCGGTACACTTATTACAAATAACAATGAAACCAATTGGGAAGTACGAAGAAGAACCATGGCTAACAAGTCTTCCTGTCCTTGGAGGAAAGGAAGATCAAGCCTGAGCTGGTTGGACTGTGTACAGACACTGCATTTTTCAGAAGATGAAGCGACGTGGCGGCCAACTGGATAAAATGAGAAGGGTTTTGGATGAGGGACAGGGCTCTACAATAGGGCTGTCGTACTTATGATGAATGAATGAATTAGTTTGAGTCATAAATTATTTAAATTGTTCTTCTTTATGTACTTTGTATATTTTCGGACTTCCTCTTTATCTACTTGTTCTTGTATTTTCTCTATGCATTTATCGATTTTTGTCAAACTGGAAAATTCTGAAGCTCCTAATCCGATCCAGTTTCGAATATTGCAGAATATATGATTCGCCACAGTTTTTTCCTACCAACCACCGTTTACCTTCTACCTTTCCCTCCATGATGATCTGCAGAAGGCGATACTTTGTTCCACAAATGACGTATTCAATTATTGTATTAGTATTCTTGACGTGTATCGTCCATGGAAACCTCATCATTCTTCGGTAGCACCGAAGTATCATATTTATTTTACTTTTATTAAAAAGCACAATTATCTATTCATTACTATTATGTATGGCCGGGTCTCTGCGTTGATCATTTTTTTCCTTATAAAATTTAGTGGGTCTGTTCTAGAACAAATTTTTGGTGGCCTGATTGACTCGCTCTTCAAAAATGAAGGTTAGTTTCATTGGTTTGCTGTATGTGCCCTCGCATGGTTGAGAGAAATAGTGATGCGCTTGCGATTAAGAAGTGGAGGACGCATTACATGACAATATTGTCATAGGTAATCCATTTTTTTCACTTGTATAAAAATGGCTAGATTTTTTACCATGAAAATTTTTTATCATGGCAATTGAAATGCGAACTATTTTATTTCATCCACTGATATTGTGAGGTTACTTGCTGACTTTTTATTATTTATTCGAACGACAGTAAATAATTTATTGTAATATGTTAAGCCATTCTGTCATCTCTCTTGTTGATTTTGTGTATATTATGCTTCAAAATTACCTTTAAAAGGTTATCATCAAAATCAAAGGGGAAGACACCCTCGGTTTGTATTTCAAGGTCATGTCACTGCATATTATTCAGCTATCGCCGAGGGATTATTGAATTGTTTTAAATCCCAAAGCATCAGTTTGATTCTTAATTTTAAAGGTTAAAAACAAGACTTTAAATTGACGTGCAACACACAAAACAGTTATTAAAGGACTAACAGAACCCTTATCTATTTAGTACAATCAAAAATTCGTTTGTGCCGTTGACTCATATTGAGTGGCAAGTTAGAAGTTATTTATGAATCGCCTAACATTTAATTGAATAAAATCGAACAGGCGTGCTAAACGAAATTATATCATTTTCAGACAATTAATTTATTTTCCATACTTAAATAATACCATCAATGGTGCGCGATCGTTCGAAGATTCTTCACAATATCTGAAATGGGTTGAAGTGTTTGCTTTCAGCAATAGTAATAAAACGGGGCTTGCCTGCACCCCGGGGCAAAACAGCATTATTGCCGCTCTGAACAAATCTGCATTGTAAATATTGTTCGGCGAGGGGATGAAAGGGGTAGAGGGCAAAGAGGAGGGGCTCAATTCTCCCATTAACATAACAATATATTTCAGGCCATGGATTCATTTGCATATTATTGGATATTATCATATTTCGCGCGAACGCCTTCAGCCCTAGGAAATTGAATCCGAAAACAATTTACAAAACCCCAAAAATTAGCCGATCATTTTAATTTTCCGAAAACAATTATTATATGCCGAATAAATAATATCGTGACGAGCTGAGGGACTCTCTCTTTGTGTCCGAAATGCCTTTGTATCATTTACGGCTCATGAATAATGTAATCTATCGGCGCCGGGGAAAAGTACCGGATCATCTTTTGGGATTCTGTATTTTCGTGCGAAAATATTACTGAAAATGTGAATTTTTCGGATTTTTTCGTGATTAAATAATTTAATTTAACGCTTATTCAAATGGCTATAATGGTGCCTTGCCGTACCTGATTCGTATGAAAAGATACGTGACCAAGTCTTTTATTCCGCACGGCGTACGGACCAAATCCGATTACGCATACGTACTGTATGTTACACATTGTGTAATGAAATCTATTAAATTAATCGAGACACAATTCCGGTGATTCCTTTTCAAATTACCTGAATTCTCTTCAGCTTTTTGTTTGTATACACGCAAATTACTCTAAAGTTTGAAAGTTTTCCCATTCCGAATTCGTTCATTCATATTCAAATGATTCTTATTCTTTCGGGTACGCGGTTTCAGAACTCTGCGGCATAAGCAGGTCTTTTGTAAACATTCAGCCGAATAATAATGTACAACAACTATTAAAAAGCACTTTGGAAATTTCGAGAAAAAATATTTTTACCTCGCGAAATCTATTTATATTAAAGCATATAGATAGATAAAAATATCAATCTATTAATGGATTTTTCTACCCTCGTTTCTTAGTTTCCACAAATTAGGTCACATTAGGAAACCTTTGACGTATATTTCTTTTCAAATCTATTTGCAATGAAAGTACACCTATCTCTCGATTTACACGGTAGATAGGTTCCTGAGAAAAAAGTGTAAATCGAAATTGTATATTTTTTCATGTAAAACCGTGTAAATCGAAAAGTACACAAAAAGCGCATAATTTGGTTGTTTTTTAAAATACACAAATAAAACAAAATTATTCTTTAAAACAAAATTTTATTCTTTTATTAATTAAATCTTTTTTTCCAAAATAACCCCGACTCATCAGCATTGAAAACCTGACCAGGAGGATATGAATTGATGGCAACAATTTCAGAAAATTTTGTTGAATATTCTTGCGCTGCATCTACATCGCCAGATGCCAGTTTACCTTTTAATTTTAAACTATGTAGAGAGTGTCTTGATTTGAATCTTTTGAACCAACCATGACTTGCTGTGAAAGTCTGCTTCTTTTCAGATAAAGAAGAGGAT